>VZSV01000114.1:764001-841157 GCA_013398735.1 Nothocercus julius
GAGAGAATCTTTAATGCCTTTTCTTGTTTTTCTTTTCTTTTTTTTTTTTGGGGGGGGGGAAAAATCATAATTAATCAAAAGCAGACAGTTCATTTTACAGAGATGTTTTAGGCTCCGTTCTGCAATATTACAGATTCACTCTCTAAATAAAATAGGACTACAAATCCAGTGATATATTGGAGACTAGTTTGGCCAAATCTCTTTATTTTCCTCATGCTGTGGATCAACTGCTCTGCAAATATCCATATGATGCATGATGGAAATAAACATGCCGTTGACAAAGGCGAAGTGTTCTCCATTTTGCAAGCTGAACAATACATCCTACACGTAATAGCGAGGATTCTCCTGTCATTTTGGACACCTCAAGGCCAGGAACCAGACCTTATGATGATTTAGAGCAACCTGAACTTTGTGGATGCAGCAGCAGCAATGTGCAATCCTGCAGTGCGCAGAACAGACACACAAACAAGATACTGGGCGGATATGGAGGTTGCTTGGACCTCTGAGCCAGACATAAGGAGGCTTCAAATTAAATGGGAACAAAGGGAGAAACTGTCATGCCAAGAAGGTGAATTACCTGGAGGTTTTCAGCCCTGAGCTGGGTGGAAACATATTTTCAGTGTTCCCAATCCGTACTTCTCTGTTTTTATCCTGTCTTTTTGTTGTTGTTGTTTGTTTTGTTTTTCAATTTCACTTTAGCTGACTTGAACTGAGGCTTCATGGAACTCTGATACTTCCCAACATCTCACCCCTTTCTCTGGCAGCAGATACTTGTCAAGAGACTCCCCATGGATGCTCCTTTTGACTGTGTCAAATCTGTTAGTAGGTTTTCCTTCTCTTCTTTACTTTCTCCTGCAATTATTTCCCTTTTCTTCTTCCCTATTGCTCTGCTACTTAGCTGAGAAATCCATCCCTATCTTACGAGGAATCTCCTGTTCCTCATACTTAGGCGAGTGCCTTCTCCGCCAGTGCGACAGAGGGTTTCTCCCAGGCCTCTGGTCATAAGGATACATACCCTTACCCTTAGGGGAAGAACAGTAAAAATATGATTGGCATGTCCCTGCTCAAGAGCTAAAGTGAAGCAAAAAGTTTGAAATACTTTGAGCATATGCATCTCCCTATTAGCTTGCTGCAGCTAACAGCACTGTGAAAGGAAACTTACGGTGATGGCTTTGCCATTGAACCTCACCGACCTAACTCTATCTGGATATATCTGGCTTTGTCAACAGAACACTTGGAATATTTGTCTGAGTTTACTCTCTATTCTTAGTTCTTTCTTTGTCAAGTAAATAAAGCTTTTTATACCATATCTTGTGAAATGGTGAATGTGTTGAATTCTTACTAGCGACTGTCAAGTGTGAGCAGTGTGGATATCAGCAAAACTCGGAGTGTTAAGATCTTCCCAGGAGTGACTCAATAGAGAGGAAGATTTCATGTCCTTCCTTGCATATGCTTTGTGTACAAAATCAGTAGGACTCTTATAGCTACAAGAATTCAACAAATCAGCTGAATGCAAATCTCAAAATGGCAAACCATTGGTATTAGCATCAAGTATCAAATGACCAGAGGAGATTTTGACTGAAACGCACAACATGAAATATTCTGGTACTAAAAAGGTTCACCACTGCTTGCTTAGGGTGGTTTTACAGTCAACGAAGTCCATGGAATAAAGTTCCTACCTGATCTAGACAGGTGCTGCGCAAGTAGCGTAGTGCTTGCTGTATGCTCTGGGGAAGAGGCTGTCCAGTCCTCTGGACATGAACTATCAAAGGCACACCAAAGACATTCTTGTCCTTGTAGTCAGGGACTTTCATCCTCTTCATGAACTTTGGTACAGACCTGAAAATTGACATGAACAGATTGCATGAAAATAGCAGAGTATTTACAGTCTTTCTGGGTTACATTGCTGGGAGAAATTGGTAACAGGGAAGATCTCCTATTTTATAAAGATGGTCAAGTAATGTTAAAAGCACAATACATGGATGCTTTACAGTCTGTACAATTTACGGATTTCTTGAACACTTATATAGGTAGATGGCCTCTGGTTCTAAGATACAGCAAAACAACACGTTCTAACAAAAAAAAGCAACTGTGCGATTGTCATTGAGCTGAAGCTGAAGTGGTTTAAAGCATCTAATAGGGAATCAAAGGAAAAGCACAGAAAAGTGTAGCAGAGAAGGTAACAAAGAAAAGGAGGATCAGTCATCTAACATGCAGAATGATTTTTCATCTATTCAAACTATCAGTTTTCTGGTCTAGCATTTCTGTTGCCTAAAAACTTAAAGTAAAAATGATACTGGGAAATCCTTATGTACCAGGTTGGTCCCTGGTGTTACCCAACTGATTTCTTGTTAAGCTACTTTGGTGAAGCTGGTGAGCTTTCCTCAGTAAATGACGGTGCAAATGAGAAGAGACTGGATTCTCTTTGTGGGAGTCATGACTGCAGTGGGATTAAAAAGATGGATGAATATGACCCCAAAATGACCAAGATTTTCTCTTCTGTGTTGGAAGGAGATAAACCTTGGACTAAATGACCTTCTGAAAGAGTACAGAATACAGCTTTACAGCTATTTAGAATCCCACTGCTTATAAATTCTTAGAGACTGATTATACGGACCGAAGAAATATTTGTCAGGTGGGAAAACCTTTGCACAAACAGCAAATCTACCATTTGCTATATTCTAATCTGTTTATTTGGAGATGGTTAAGGCGATATTTATCTCAATACAGAGAGCCAGAGGAACTGCACTAAAGAAGAACAGCGGGCAGGGGGTTTATCCTGTTTATTTTTAGCTATGTAACGGACAGTTAGATAGAGTTAGCAGTTCCAGATGACTCTACTCATTTTGGAGGAAGGCACTTTTGGAGGATGACCCAACCCCTCTATTTTGAGTAGAATAAGTTGCCTTTGGGATTGCCTGTCTTTTTCCACTGACAACAGAGACAGCTAACCAGACTTGCTCAGACTAGGCTCCTAACTTCTGGGAGTGGCTGATGTTAGTGAAGCTCATCACATATGTAGCTCTTTATATCTATTCTTCCATTTCTAAAAGCAGACTTGCCTTATCTAGGTCACAGCATAATTCAGGGTGATATTCGGTGATGCACTTTGAACAAGGCAAGCACAATACAAACGTTAAGTCATATTATTTTTGGACTTAGTGTCTCTGAGTAATTAGAGAAGTTTCTACTATCTTTTTGGTTATTTCTCAGATATTGATTACCTCTTATCTATGTTTATTTCCATTCCAAGATACCTCAGTATGCATGGCCCTTAAGGTTAGCATGCTATTAAGCACGAAGGCTTTTGTAGCTGGTTGCACTCAAAGGGGAGGACAACTCAGCCCACATGTCCATCTGCCCTTGACTCTGCAATCTGAATGCCCAAGTAGCTGTTATGTCTGCAAGCAACATATAACACAAATGAGATCTAAGCTAAAGCTGTCATCTGTCAATCTCTACAGGAAAGTCCTTTTATCCAGTTTTAACTATTCTTTTAAAGCACAAAATGAATATGTGTAGTATTATCAGCAGCTGTCTCCTTTGACTCACAAAATGAATAAGGGGGATGACTTATTTTAAACATTTCCTCCTTTTAATCACTCTCTCCTACTTCTGTTTATTTTTCTGGAACTTGAATGTTGTTAGAGAGGCTGGGGTTGTCTTACTGTTAGAGCACAGTAATGAGGTCAGATCTCTAGGATCTATTTCTGACTTTGCCACTGAGTAAATAGGCAGCTATGGATTAAAAGGGACAGTTCCAAACTCTGTAGATGAAGTAAATTGTTCCTCCTAACTCTATTTATTGAACTTGCAATTAGAACTTCCTATAGAACTAGGAGAAATTTCTTTCTTCTAAAGATATCTCTTTTCCAGTCCTCAGTTGTACTCACCAGGTCCAACCATGTTTGTTTGACATGGAGTATTTTTCCATGATGGCCGTAAGACGAAGTAGAGAGAATTTTTGCAGTAGATTCAGTTGAGCTGCTGACTGATTACTGATGTGAAGTGATGCTATGGAGTGACTCAGGCGATGAGAAATTTGGAAACTATGCCACCGTAACCGCCTTCAACAAAAGAAACAATAGAAATTCAGACAATTAAGTGTTTCAATTGGGCAGAAAAAGGTGGTATACTGTGAGAAAAGACTGGGCAATACATAAACAAACATACATATATGGACTCACATATGGTTCAAGATGTGTCAACTGAAAGAAAATGTAGCTTAGAGGCCAAAGAAACAATCTATTTACTTAATTTTGAAAATGGCCATGTTTTAAATTCCTTATGCTAGACCCAAATGAGGTATGAGTCCCTTTTATGCACACAGGGAAGCAGTGTTGCCTATTAGGTTCTCTAGCTCACACATTTTCAACAGGATGTATGAGATCCAGATTCAAATATTCTTTCCGTGACTCAGAACTGGACTTGATGCCTGATCCCTCACCTCCCAGGAGACCAGCCTGGCCACTAAGGTATTTGGACATGGCATTCTTCAAATCTCTGTTATAAAATTGTTGAAGAATTTTTTTGTTGAGGGTTTGAACCCTGTGTCTCTTAGGCAAGCATCATAACCACCAGGCTATTGAGCTATTCTCCTCTTGTCTTTACCCCAATAAACTTTCTCTATGTACTGGATATATTGGAAACAACTTGTTTCAATTTCTTGTTTTGTTAAAAATGAACTTTGGGTCAAATTCTACAAACTTTGGCCCTGCTTATTTACTTAGTAGTTTCCTCGAGTTTGCTTGCATGTAATGTTGCTCGACAAACATGGGTGGAAGTACACTGTGGTACAGCAGAATCTTTTGTGAGGATGTGATGAGACTGACACCAGATCAGAAAGTGTCAAATATTTTCTTACTGCCTCCACACACACGAACCCACACTACACAAGGCAGTACAGATCCAGAAAGCACTTCACTCAGAACAGTGCTCAGCTGGAACTCATCCCTCTGATTCATAACAGGTCTCCAAACTATTAACAAAGTCCTGCTCTTCACTTTTATTAACAAGTTAATCATATATCATCATTTCCTCCAGCCGCATAAAGGAGTGAAGGAGTGAAGGCAAGGCAGGGAAATTCTTTGTGAGAACAAAGTGCCACAATTTTGAAGCAGATCAGTGTGTAAAAACATGCATGAGGCTAATGACACATACCTCACATCTGTGATATTTACATGGTCTTCTTCTACAATAGCATGGCTCATGAAAGAAAAAATATGCCCTAATTGACACTGTTTCACCATTGGTTCCACATAAGAATTTCCACAGGAAGATATCCCTTTCCCAGAAGTACTTCTTTGCCTTGAGAAGTCCTCTTCCTCATGCAAGCAAGTACTATATGATACCCTACATTTGTGATGCCTAGGCTCCACTACACTGTATTTCACAAACTATCGTTTTGTTAATAGAAGAAGAAAGATGGAACTGTGTACAGAATCTTGTCACCTACCTGCTTGGCCTTGTCAGAGATGCTCCCACCCCAGAGTCCCTCCTGTCCCTAACACCGGTGGCTTCTGACTCATTCAGTGATGTTCCGTCTCTGTCCATGTCACTCGGTGTGGTCCGGCCATCAGAGACAGAGTTCCCTTCAAAATCAAGTGTTATCTGTGTGGGTGACTGGAAAGGCAGTGATGGAGATTCCTTCATGGACATGTCATCAGCTGGCAGACCTGGCAACACATTCTTTGACCAGCCATCTACCACCTCCTGGAGTCCATTGACATGCTGCAAAATGTCATCTAAATGAGGAAAAAGAACATCTTTCTCTAAGTCCAGGAGGTCCCCAGTGCTGGCATACAAGTGGGAACCTGGCACATTGTCATAAATACTAACTCTGCTCTCTTTTGGACAGCAAGCCATCAATCCAGCTTCTTTTGGAGTAGAGCAATTCTGTTTTCCCAAGGAGATGCTGCCGGTCCTCCAGTTTACGTTATTACTGTTGTCTGTAGGTGAAAGGCTTTCAATAGAGAGTGCCTTTGGGAAGGTCCCCGGTTTGTGATCCTTGGGAATATGTACAACCAAGTTCTCTTGGGAATGAAATTCATTCTTTCTGTTTTGGTCTACCACTTGCCGTAAAGCTGTTCCTGACAGAACATCTAGGTCCTCCAAGTACATCCCACCTCTCTTGTTTGCTTCATGACCTTTGCGTTCCTTCAGACACGGTGTGCTCACCCCACTGCTGCTGTTTTCAGACTGACTGCTGTCACTGCTGGATTTGGCAGAAAACAAGAGTCCTCTTTTGACTGAATCTTGTCCTAAGTTTTGGAGACCACCATTGACTATCTGTACACAGTGCATGTCTTTCAAGGACTTCGGCTCATACTGAAGAACAGGTCCACTTATCTCTAAAGGACCTGTTCTTCCTGAGCCTTTCAGCTTTCCATGCACACCTTTTGCTTTTAGTGTCTCCATACGTTTCAGAAAGGTTTTTGCTTTTGTTCGTGTTGGTTTCTCATTCTTCAGGTTGTCCTTGGGGGCCAAGGCAGTGCTTACTGAAGCACAGTCTTGCAGAACTGTGTTTTCTACATCATGCTGGCCAGAGCAGTCACAGACCTCCCTGACAGTGCTGCTAATGCCAGAGTGACTCCTGTTGTCACTTCCGCCACTGCTCTCACTGTGAATAGAGGAAACCTCAGGTTCACTCAGATCTGTAAGGACACTCTCACTGCTTGTTGTATTTTTCATTTTAATGTCCCCAGAAGACCCATGTCTGTCTGATCGGTGAAACAAAGCATCAATGTCGTCCACTCGAGACCATCGCTTGCTGGTTCTTTGGAAAGTCCATTTATTACTGATAGCACAGAGGTCTTCCTCATCTGAATCTTCACTCTGGAAAATAGCAAGTAGAACATATTAAGAGCAAGTGCTTTTATCTATTATTTCCATTGATATGACTGTGCTACTCAGGAGAGAAACAAAGGGTGCCATGCATCTAATCTCGGGATACTGGTCATCAATACTTTCATTCCAGACTTTATTATTTCACTGCAAAAACTGCGGTGAGCAGGTTAATGGGTAAACACTAAATCCCCGCTCTTCGTTAGATTCATGGGTGGGCTGGACGTGCTATATCAGCACCTCGTGGCTTCAGTGGGGTGTCTGGCCTATGCACAAACCTGATGCCTACCGTGACTGTTCAGAATAAAGAAAAGGTTTTGAAATGTGCTTGTAGGTGGATCCAGATTTCCAGGGAAGGTGCTAAGAAACACACAGGAAAGACTGTGAAGTAGCTGGGAACTAGAGCAATATGTGGGCCACTTAAGCACCCAAGGCAGCATATATTCTGGATGCACTTACTTTTGCAGTGGGAAGTAAGTAAACGTTTCCAATAGCAGCAATAAACCTCAAACACATGCAAATCCTACAAGCTTTGTATTTCAGGAACCTAAGTGGGCAGCCGTGGTCGAGCTCAGGGTGCTCTAAGGATATGAAGCCCCCAGTTGATAATGAGCATCCCTGCCTTGACTTTGAACAGGGCTTACACTGCCTTGTTCCTGTGCAACTGTTTTAAGGCAGAGCAAACTATCTTCACCTACATGACATCCAAACAGCTCTTCACATTCTTGGAAGCAGTATGAAGGCAGTAAAATATGACAGGCTGTCAGACTAAAATGAGGTGCTAAGCCAAAAAGACTATTTTGAGACGGGAAAAAAAAAAACCCTCATTTTAAGAGTCTATTATTAGAAATATTTTCTATGGAGCTTTAATGGTAAAGTTATTCTCTATCTCTGACTAGATCGTCACTGACTTGTCTAATTGAAAAATGTAAGATAAATTTTAAAATAACCTCCAAATCTTAAATAATGATAAACCTCAGAAGATGAAGGCTGTGATCACTGTGTCAGGTCTCTCTAATATCATAAGCTTTTGCCAGTTTATCACTTAAGTCGGCCAGCTGTTTCAGATCTTGTCCAAATTGTAAAATAAAATACTGCTTGTGAAACAAGAAATTTGGGTTTTTGACTTTGCTGTTTTATGTGTTACGTTGAGGTGAGCAGTACTCCTTCAGCTGATGTTAGCTCATAGGAATGAGCAGATGCCTTAATTCTGCTGCTAGCTACAGAGAAAAAAGTAAGCAGCTAGAGAAGCAGCAGGAAAGGAGGTAGAAATGCCTAAAACTACTCAAGTTATTTTGCACCAGGAAAGAGAGGCATATTAGAGAGCTCCACCTTCCGCTTCAGCCCGACAGTTTGCTGCTAGACTGAGTATATGCAGGAGGACTGCACACACTCAGACACTTAAAAATGCAGCTATTGTGGTCTTAGCAGTGCCACAAAGTGGATATTTTAAAAACCGCAAGGGCATGTACTTTTAAATATTTAGCAGTGTTAATTATATCTACAAAGCATACCACTGCTGAAGCTTTGCTGGCACTGGCCAATAGGATAAAAATATACATTTTTTATTTATTGCACATCCCCAATATACCAGAAGGACCCTAAAGAAGATTCTTGGCTGACACAAATCCCTGTAGCTACACTGACATTACTGTATGAAATGACAGGATTTAGCCTGTCTTTTCTACCAGCTGGAATCTATTAAACTAGCCAAAGTGCTAGAGACATTGTGTGAAAAACACCAAGAGGAGAGCAGAGACTAGGAGAAGGCAGAAATAAACATAAATTCAGTGGTGAATCTACTTTAAATTATTTTTAGAGCAAAATAAGTATTAAGATTTTTTTTAAGTGGGTAGAGATGAACAGAAAAGGATACTGGTATTGAACAAATTGTGCATCTAAGCACAACACAGGCAGGCACAGTCTGCCCAAGACCCAGTCAGAAAATACAGGGGGGGTTTTGCTGTTTTGCTGTTGAAATATCCAGTTAATATGGAAAAAGAAAAAAAAAAAANTAAATTTGTAATGAAACAGGCTTGCTGTGCTTCATCCAAAGGAAGATCAAACACATGAAACATCTACATTCTGAAATGCTGCCACGGTGACTCACTCCAAATTCTGCGGCACTGTGTGTCCTGTGACATAATGTGCTTTTCTGTGCAATGGCTGCAGGAGAAATTCTGGAGCCCACAGACATTCCGAAGGACCCGCTGTTCTTGTTAGACACCAGAGTGTGGCCACGAATGAGACAGTCCTAAAAAATGCAGTGAGCGCTTTGCCAGCCGCCCGCTGCCAGCCGTGGTGACAGTGGGTCAAGAGTGGGTCTGAAAGCAGTGATTCATTTTACACAGATTGAGTAGTATCTTATAGCAGTGACTGTAAATTCCTACTGACCTAGGTTGAATTCAAGTAAATGACTTCCGAGCACATTCAAAAGTCCCTTTAATAACACTATATTTGGGAAGGCGAGAAGAGGCAAATTTCTTGGGAAGTGATACATTAGCCTCATAACAGACTAACATGTTAGACTGATAACATTAGCCAAAGAGAAAGAGTTTTTGATTCATAGATTTGTCACAGTTGGTTTCAAATAGTAAGTTCTTTTTTTTTTTTTTTTTTTTTTTGACTGAGGGTGTACTTTCCTCAGATACAGAGGACGCTAGCAAAAGACAAAATGTAAGTTTATTTATAATGGAATTTTGCCACAGTTTTCCAGCTGGGGGCAGGAATTCTCATAAATCGACAGCTGCAGAAGGCAGTTAATCCAAAGACTTTGTCTGTCCAAATCACTTATGGACATGGTTGCAACATATATTCGATGATTTCTCCGTACTTCTCAATGAGGCTAATGGCAGGAGAGCAGCTAATACCTCACAAAGTGGACATACATCTTAGCATGAAGCAGATGGGAAGCTGGCTGCAGGGAACACTCATCCCGTGTTGGCTTTCACACTGACCTTGTCTGGTTACTTATTTTACCAGATTTTGATGAATTACTCAAGCAATTGCATGGGCCCTATGCAAACCTGTTATGTTGAACCTCCAAACCAAGCTGACCGTGCACTTTGCCATTCAGAAGACTACAAAAACTATTAAGAAGAAACTATCGTATCAATAAGAAAGCTTACTTGAGGGAATGTTTAGTAATGTAAAACCAATTTCTTGGTTTTACATTGACTTTTCACCATCAGTCTCTCCTGCCTTTCCACCTCCCTTCCCAATCCTCTCTGCATCTGCTGTCCCAAATCTCATCCATTCCCTCTTCCTGAGCTCTGGTTCTCCCTGGCCTCATGCATGTACAGACCCAACTAGCTTCTGTCCCACTGAACAGGTAGGCAGGCATGACTATCTCACTTCTATAGCAAAATACTGGACTTACACGAGGAGAGTAGCCGATGGCTTCAACCCATTCCAAACAGTGAGGGGTGGCAGCACATTTTAGTCAAAGATAGCAAGAAAATCCCCCTCCTCTTGTATTTTTTTTCTGATATAATCAGGAGCTTAAAGAAGCATGCAAGCAAGCAAACATACAAACCTCCCAAGAAAACCAGAACACTTGTTGAAGAGAAGGAGAGGAGCTAACATACAAATGAATTTTCCCCAGGACAATCAGCATTCATGTGTATGAATGCTGAACTTTTTGTCATTCTATCCCTTGCACCGTGCCAGGGTCTCTGCTTGAACTCATGTACATGTGCACAGGCAACAGAAAGGAAATCACTCCAAGCAGGTCAACGATACAATGGATTTAGTGAGTTCGCTCTCGCTGAATGAGCTCAGCCTCTTCCTATAGTGCCTGCCTGCCCACATTATAAAGTTAGCATTGTAGTCAGGGGATTTTACCGTTCACTCTGTCAGGCGTGATGTGGGTATTTGATGTGGAAAGTATTGGCACTTATCAAAGACATAGAAATCCATCAGGTCTGAAGCTGTGAAGAGATGGGATCCCTGTGGTTTCACTGAATGGACAAAATGCATGCTGAAGAGGCTATATACACCGAAGAACAAATGCGAATGTGCAGAAGGTGACAGACTATCCAGACATTAAATCATTTTTTGTCTGAGTTCCCTCACACACTGAATAGGGGATAAATAGACTGAATTTGCAATGATACCAAAAATGCAACTCTTAGAGGTAGTTTTCAAAAAGCATTAGACAAACTTTCTAAGGAAGGAAAAACATGTACCAAGATTTCTCAGGGGCAACGATTACCATGGTACAATGCTGAAGAGCCTTGGGGGATTTGTGACTATAAAACCAAATGTTCAGCAGTTCTGCTGGACATGTTACGAAATTCTCAAAATCAATAGGCAGTTTCTGCATTCCTCCCCGAAACCCTTTAAGGCCCAAGTAATTTCCATGTTACACAGGAGTTTGTAAGGATGACAGGGTCTATTTTCATATTCTTAACTGGGAATAAGTCAGCACAAGAAACAAAGAAAAGCTATTGTTTTCATTTTTTCCCTAGCAAGATGTTCCACTGAGTACTTGCATGCATTGGCAAACAAGCCAGTGTAATGAAAAAACACCATCTTTTCACCCACTGACTTACGTTGTTCATGTATAAAGTTTTAAATACTGCATGTGCTGTTCTAAAACACGTTGTAGTATTTTTTCCCCTGCTGTAATCGTCATTTTTTTCCCCTTTTTTTAATTTTCAAGATTCCGCAAATTTTTGCCCTTTCAGAAAATGCTGACACACATGCTCAAAGTCAAATATGCTTAATTTACTTTTAAGAGCATTACTGACTTACAGCCTAATTTGGGGCATTCTTATCGAAAAGCTCTGAACAAAGCCAGCATATTTCATGATGTTTTCTTACCTTTTTCCTTTGTAAGTTCACATCGAGTTTCATTGAGGCGCACTTGTTCAGTGTGTTCAGTCGTCTACAGGGTAAAGCAAATTCAAAAGATTAGCAGTCACTGATTAAAGGGCACAACTTTTCATAATTTCAAAAGCTTTTCTCTTATCTGCCTGTAGAGTGCTAACTCCGCACTACAAGCTTTAGAAAATGATATTGTTCATTTTATTTCATGCTTTAAGGCCACTGCTTTAAAATGGCATCTTACTTTCACATTGTTTGATAGGCAGCTTTTATATATTACTTTTTAGTTCGTAGTATTTTAAGTACTTAACAAAGGAAACAGATACGAAAAAATGTTTTTTTATGGACGGGGAAATGACCAGAGTGAGGAGATAAGTTGCCTTCTTCAGGAATGCAACATAATTAATATAAAATGATTTAATGTAAATGCTCAGTATTTCAAAGCACCATGTAAATGCTAATTTCAAAGCACTTGGCAGAGATAAAAGAAAAAGAAAAGGTACTCACTTTAGACAGTACCTCCTTTAAAAAGTCAACATAAAGGAGAAAATGTAGTAACTATTTATTCATGGTCAATACTTCCTCCCCTAAACCTGTGGATCATAAACCCAATGTGCAACAAATTTAACACCTTCTTTAACTAAACACTGTTTAGTTATTTTAGACTATGCTTTGTGTGTTATGATAATACAAGGATTTCTGTTTGGCTTCTGCTCATTAAATCCAAAGCTACCCACAATGATACGGGGTTGAAATGACAATCTGATAAGCATGGAAAGTGAACACTGCATGTGCATGCGCACCCATGTGCAGAGGGAGTCAGAGCCCTGCAAAATGTGCTCTTTCAGTAATGACAGTGCTAGGCTAATTATAACTGCTTCATTTTTACTTCTACTTTAAGGTCCTGATACATGAAACTATCCATCTTCCAAAAACAACAAAGTCTCAGTGTTAGATATGTTCAGCTTTAAAGGTTTTCCTGTTTTAGAGCTGAATTTCAGAATGAGGAGGGGAAGAGTTACAGAGACACGCATCCACACTACTCTTCTGCAAGTCTTATGTATCAGATGTATCTTTGCAGCACAATTTCTATTTTGCCTTTGGGTACCAGGATGAGAGCCTGCAAATCTATAGAACCGGCAGCATCTGAAATGTATGTGATAAATTACGAGGGCATGTGAAAAAATACCATGTCAATACTAAAATCTGTCACAGAGAAATCTTATTAGTATACGCTTCCTTGGGACTTGTTATAAAGTTAGAAATCCTCTCTAACCACCACCACTTAAAAAGAACCAGCCTACCAAATGGGCATCTTCTTTATAGAATTTTCCTCACAAAACAACACCTCCTCATTTGTACGTAAAATACTCTTCCCTAACTCGAGCCGATAAAACCTTTATGCCGTATCAGAAAGCCCTGCACTCATATTAATGTGAGAGTGATGTATGCATAAGCATATCCCATGTGCATGCTAGTAAGCCCTTGCAATAAATTGCAGGCTTTGTGGTTCTGTAACTATATCTTCAGCCTTCTGCCCACAAATCCTCCTCCTCAGGGATTACATCTATCATTGCAGAACTCATCTTTTGCCCAAACATGGAATTTCTCAACCCAAAGTTTCATTTTGTTGAAGCCCTGGCTGAAAAATGTTCAGTGCTTCTTTTGAGTACAAAATGTTTAAATTTGGATATCTACACTGATTCCAAATATACAGAGGCAAAGACGTATTTTCTATTTTTCTAGCTTTCTATTTGTGGAAACAGTTTCCTTCAAGAGGTGAACCGAAGGTTTAGATGTGAGTTCCTGTACCTCCTATTAGTACGGGTTGTGTTAGTGAGATGAGTTTGTAGCAGCATTTCTATGTGCCCATGCTGCTGTGTGCACCACAGCTGAGCTCATCAGCTGTCAGGGCACTCACACCTGCACATCTAAATCTAACACTAGCCTTTACATTGGATAAGCCAAGCTATTCTGCAGAATGATCCATTAAAAACATATCTGAATGTCTCTACATACTCTGCATGGCACTTAGTTTTACCTGAATGCTGTTGAGTGCCCTTGGTTTGTCCCCTTATTTTTGTTTTCCCATCTGAGCCTCAGGGCTGGATTTCCTTTCTCTTTCAGAGAGGGTGGGAGAGAAAGGCTGTGTCTGTTGGATGTTGTCCAACTGTTGTTGTCACAACAGGGCTGGAGTGTTTGGCCAGAGCAGGAATGGGGAAGCTCTTTCCAGAGAAAGGAGACAACTAAATTCATGATGAGACACTCAGAAATTCTGAGAAACCACTGCCTCCTTTGAAGTTGCACATCAAATCTGAAAATGAAGTCTCTAATTTCTAACTCCCCCATCTCTGTGAGAATGAGCACTGAAGAAACATCGCCTGAAAAACAGAGCTGCAATATGGGTCTTGTGTCATGGGTCTGTGGTTTAGAAAATAGCCCCGTGCTTATTGCTCTCTTTTTTTTGCAGTTGCTCTTGAGGAGAAGATATAGAACAAAACATTTGAAATATAGGGGCCCGTGAGCCTTCTTCTACTCAATGTAATGTTGCCTGTTTTCTAAAAGCAAAGGAAGAAACAATGCACTTCAGGGATACAAAGCAGAGAAAGTGGCAGCCAGTGACTTATACTTTGCCCTGCTTGCACCCAGGTAACTCTGGAAGTGCAGCCAAAGCAGAATGTGTCATGGCAATTCTAAAAAGTGGACCCATCTTCCATGTGGAAAAGTGCAGAAATCACAGGGTCAAACAAATAAACCAATTCGAAGCAATCACTAACCATGCTCAGTTCAGCAAGATCAGTTCAGCAGAGAACTGACAGGTCAGTTCTCTAAAAGCGAATGTCATTACTTACACTGGAGCTTTTAGAAAACTAAATCATTATCCCAACTGCTTTCTAATCTGCTTTTTCTATGAAGAACCCACTCCATCAGAAACAGAACTACTCTTTAATGGGAGCCAGGGGCTTAACCTCAGCTTGTAAATGTATCCATCTACGAAACAAGGGCATGCTTTCTGGGGCTTTTTCAATGTGAAAGACTTGCCAGTGAAATTAGAGAACTAATGATGAGATTTGTTAACTTGCCTGGTACTAACAACTCCAATCAAAGCCAGTCTGTTTCAACTTTCCATATGCTGGTGAGGTGCCAGTGGTGGCGGAGAGCTTTTCTCATCAGCATATAGCTGCTAGATGACTGACAGCCAAGTTCTCAACAAATCGCTCAAAAAAACAAAAGCCTTTGGCTACAAATGGCTGTCAGTGATGTCCCAGACAAGTGAGAGAAGCCTTGGACATGCTACTTATACTTTTATGTCACTACTTACAAACATGGGAAAAAAAAAAAAAAAACTGACTGTTGTTAACCAAACCTCAACTTACAGGAGAGGTGAGGTATTCAAGGAAAAAAGTCATCTCTGGATGCTTTTGAATGCTTGCCTGGGAAGCTGTGCAGTGTTCAGGGGAAGCCTGCAAAATATTTACTACAGCAAGTGCTTCGCTGACGTTAACCTTTATTTCTTCTCTAGGCCATGAACATGAAAGATGTCCACTGATACTACACAGGGGATGCAACATCAGGGAAGCAATTCAGGCGCCCAGGTGGAAGTGTCTAGTGCTATTTCAGACCCCCTTTAGAACCAATCTTGCCTTCAGCTGCTGCTGGTCCTGTGTCAGCCAGCCCATGGGGAAGTCTCAGATAGCCCAGGAGATTTAAGATGGCATTAGATGGCATTTGGGGTGCTGAACCCTACTCATGGTGGTGTATGACTATCCCTTATGACAGAAGTGCTTCAGGAGAAGGAAGTCTCTCCCTTTTACACACTGAGCAGCACCAAGCAGTGTTTGCAAATAAACACAAGCTTGTTGCAAAACAGAATTTCCTTAGCTGTGAAACTCTGTGTCGGGCCTCTTGCTCTGCTTAAAGAGCCATCCAGCTACTCCGAAGGCAACCTTGGAGTGACTTGGAGCTCCAAGAATTTCCCCGATCCTGTCTGCAGCTGCTCCCAAGCTGCTGGTGGGAATACAGCCCGTGGCACCAGGAGGCCATGCAGAAGCTTTTCTGGCAGGAGGCAGTGGCATGGGGTGGCACAGTGTCTCCTGCCTCTGCAGACTGGGACGTGTCCTCTGTTACATAGCAGGAGAACACATTAAATGGTTCTCTAAACTCTTCCTTGAGGGAAATACTACATTGTTTCTTTATTTTATCATTATTCCTGGTCAAGTTTAGGTGCAAAAAGAGGATGCACATGCCGGAGGGCTGCTTTTGGTGCTGCAGAATGTGTGAAGAGGGCATCTGGGCCCCCTGTGCCGGGCTCTGCTGAAGACTCAACACTGAATAAGGGCCCTGGTGGGATGGGGGAATTGGAATGAGCAGCTCACATGGCCACATGCCTGCTCCACCAGCTCTGTGGATAGAGACTACACTGTTTACCAGTCCTGCTCCTTATTATCATTGCTGCAACGGGCTGAGCTACTTCACAGGAAACGTTCACCTGAGGAGACTCCTTGAGATCAATGGGAGCCTTTCTACGGGCTTCAAAGCTGGGCTTTCCGTAGTGCGAGCGGAGATCTGGGCTTATCTCTTAACAGCACCTAGAGCAATATAACCCAATAGATTGCACTGACTATGCAGTAACAGTTTCAAAACACTAAACCGACCTTTGGATTATTTACAAGGTATCTAAGAGGCAGGAAAAAGAGGCTGCTGGCTGCTTCCTCATGACAAATTTTAAGAGCTTGGTTCAGGGGCCCGAGCAGGGTCTTAGCAGACCAGTATTACCTACTTCTCCTTTACATTCTTCATTGCTGTATTTACTTGAATTCAAAAAGCACAACACGGCTTCACTTCTCCTTCTCACCCTCTTATCACAGCAGCCACAAAAGTTCCCAAAGCAGAATCCGTTGACTGCTATTTTGGAAATGACATAGAAACTCAGCTATAAAATTTTCATGCCCAATTATTGTTTTGGCAGGCTGACAACATTTGCCTGCAGAATGCATGGCAATTTGCTATTGTTCGTTACTCAATAAAATCCAAATGGAATCTCATGATAGGGAGAAAGATATGCCTCAAACCCAAAGGCCCCACATTCGGCCTTGGCTCTGCCAAATTTTAAAATGATCTTGTAAACAGCAGGAGCATTAGACTGTCTCAGAAAGGTCACTGAAATCTTTTACTGCTGGGAGTTTCAGGCATTCTGCATAGAATACCAGCAGCTGCCTCAACAAAGAGGTTTCTCTGCATTCGTGCCTCATGTTGTCTCATACACTACAGTGTTGTAAGAAAGGCATTATAAAGAGTCTGATTTCATTCCATAGCAGCAAAGAAATTCAGTGTTTATTCCAGAGCAGTTACGATTCAGGGTGAAAACTCTGCTCAAACTGATTCTGGCATTCCATCCTCCAAATGAAAACGAGGGCTCCATTTTGCTCTGCGTTATGGGCTGAACGCCCTATTAACCAGTGTGAAGGTTGGGTGTTTGAAGAATGGAAGTTTGCAGCCCAGCGCAGTGACCAGTACATACAGAAATCACAACCTTTTTGGCTATTTCATGAAAGTGTGTCATAGCGTCACAGCCTTTGTCTCTTGTGTGATATCCTGGCAAGCACCTTGTAGTGAGGCCACTGCTGAGCAAAGCAAAAGTAGAAAACTGGCCACAGGGGTCAGCCAAGCCTTGAGGATTTGCAGTTCACTGGCAAACTTGGAAAATCTTGGTTTGAGGGCTAACACAGTAATGCTGCTTGTGGTGGAGGTGCGGCCGACACTGCTTCTGTTCCACATGAACCGGAACCTCGGGGAACCTCGGCATTTGGCACAGTCGCTTTTATGATTTGCTCTCAGTTAAAGATCTGGAGCTGCTGAATTGTAACAAATGAAAACATCTCTCTTCCATCTATTTAACCTGCATGTGATACTTCTTTTTCTACTGACTAATATATGAGGTCTTTTCTCTCTTCAGATCTACACCACCTAAAAACTCCCAACAAAAATTAAAGCAACAGGGATTATTTCCTGATAAAAATCATTGGACAAGTCATAAAAACTTTTATCTCTGAATAGAACCATTTGGAAAGATCTATGTCTCTGCTTACATACTAGAAGCCTTAGGCTAATATAAAGCATTCTGTCACATCAGCGCAGCTCTCCAGATCCCAGTTTCCATTCCAGAATCTCATCTTTCAATAAAAGGGAGAAAACACGCATGCACTCTCCTGTTGTCCTATGCACAAAAATACCAAAACCCACCCATATACCTGAAGTAACTGCTGCAGGTCTAGCTGTGAGTCTGCAGAAAGTCTGCAGCAGCAACAGGTGAGCTGATCCCATGTAGCTGTGTAGGTGCTGAATGCTAATTTAAGTACCCTAATTTAAGTATTACTGTTGCTAACTATTTCAGAGAAGAAAGACTGGGCAAAGTCAGCGAGCTGTATGACGTGCCACACGCACTGTCTGCTCACACAGGAAGGAGATGGGGAGAGAGATCAGACGTTTTTCTCTCAGTCTAGAGAGTGGTCACATAACCGAATAGGGTTCGAGGACATATTTGAGTGTACTGTGGAAAAGGCCCGTTCAGGGCAGTTCAGGGAGCAGAACAAGCATGGTTGGAACATGTCACATTTAGGTGCTGCTTAAACTTTGTGAGAAAAGGGAGGAAAAGGATATTTCACCCTCCTACCCGCAATGAGATCCCAGGCCAGAGCAGAGCATGTCTCTTGCCATGCTAACCTGAAGCAGTGGGATGGATTATTTGTGGGAGGAAGGTTTGTTAGACACTGGTGTAGAAATCCCTTCCACAAGGCTACTGCAGAGAAGAGCAGTGGGTCGTGTCTACAGTTACTCTGGCATCCTTGAGAGCAGCCACTGAAGGATCCAGGTCTTTCCTACTGATTTCTCATCAGACACAGAGAATACTCTGCTTTCCATATCCATAATTGACAAAAAGGGAAACCATACATATAAACAGCTGCAAGGGGGTTTTGGAGAAGCCAAACGGTAATGATAATCCCAGTAATCCCTTGGGAAGGCTGTGAATCCTCAATGATAGAAGACATCTTCTGGGATGGAGAGACAGATGAAATGAACTCTCTTGCAGCCCTGCTTCCTACAATTAGGAAATCCTCTCTGCAGTCTTGGACTTGGACTCATTAATCCCATTAATGCACAGTGCAGTGGAAGCGCATATACCCTCTTATGTCTTTAGCTACAGTCACAGAGAGGGAATAGGTTTTGGTCTAATTATCTTGATGTTAGTATTGTGAAAATTTCCATAACATGTAACAAAGTCTGTTTTTTTCCTGGGGGTCACTTCACTGAAGTGGAGTAGAACCCAGCCTGAGCTGAGCACAGGAGTAAACAGAGGGGAACATTGTCTCTGCAACGTGGTTTTGCAAAACTACCACGGTATAGCTGCTCCTTAACTCTTGGAGGGCAGTTCTGGAGCAATGCAGTATAGTATATTCCTCAGAGGCAGAGCATAAGAGGCTAGATAAACAGCAAAGCGAATGTCTTTACAAGGGACAGACCATGCGCCACTGGTGGTAGCTGTAATGCTCTGGGGTTCTGGCCCCACAGTTACTGTTACTGGTGTCAACAGGAGAGCACCAAGGGAAGTCAACCGGGTTTTCTAACAGAGAAAGTACCTGCTGAATTCTTGATGCACCATGAGGTTTCATCTTTTCTGCTGTGCTTGGACATAGGGTCATTCATGCAACACATATGTTCCTTAATTCATTTGGGTTTTCTCATATTTGGAAGGTATATTCGTACTCTCATATTCACGGGTTTCAAATCCAATGGATTTGGGACCTTTTAAAATTTTGTGATGTTTTATATGAGTGTAGTGGGCCCTACTCTAGGATTTTCCACAAGACAAATCAATCTAGAATGTTACCATTTATTTAAAAAAAAATGAACAGTATCATTACTTAATTAATACAGACAAGAAAACACCTCTTCTGCTGGGCTGCTTTACTACGAATAACACATCAGCCAATGTTTTTAAAAGCATGGGAAGAGAAACGTCAGGTGTTATTTACCTGCAAAGAGGTTCTACAAGGTCCTTGTCAAGAAAATCATGATCTTTCTTTACTGCGGCAATGTCAATGGGGAACTGGGAATCTATAAAAGGAGACACAATATTACAACAACTGCTTGCTATTCAAATGTAAACACACTGTCTTGTCCTAAAATGCTTGGCAAGTGATTACTCACTGAAATGCAGTATAAGCCCTTTTACGCAGGCCTGGTTCCTTTTCATATCTATGACCCTTTCAGCTACTGCAGGTTTTTTTTTTTTTTTCTCTATTGGAAGTCATACATCTTGTGCATCAGAGAGAGTGCAACATCATGCCACTTTTGCTTTAATAAGATACACATTATTAGCTGTACTTTCTACTGCCTAGAACCAGGCAGGGCTATGCACGGACTAATAAGCCCTAGCGGGCCTGGGCTGGCTGAGTTTCTCTGGCAGAGACAGATAATCTGCAGCGTGAAAAAATGAAGATCAGCCACAGTTTCCCTCTCAGCACTGTGCTGAGAGGAGCAGAAAAAGAGACCCAGCACTCAAGCTGCTCCTGAAGGCAGCAGCAGCGCAAACACCCCCTGCTTGTTGGAGCAGGACTTCTTGACCATTCGCTCCAGAAACAACAAGGCAGGGGAAAAGGGTGCAGGGAAGAACCTGTAGTCATTCCCAGACCTGAAAACTTTGGGACAATGATTTGACATCCACATGCCTTGAGCTAACACCACAATATTTGTTTTTCTTGCTTTGCAGTGAGAGGAGAACAAATGAAAGCACAGCTCTAACAATTCACTTCTAATATCTTAAAACTTTTAATATTTTCAATCTCATTTTAGACACAGTTCAGGAGATTTTTAAAAAAGAGACCTATGTCTTTGGATTTTTCTTTTTGTATTTGCTTTTGCTAATTATTACACAAACTAGGTCCCCCTGTTTTTTACCACAGCTATGAAGGCTAGAGTCTTACTTTTCTTTATGCATTTGTATGACTCCCGCAGCTGAGGCTTTGTGAGCGCAGCCTCCCACTGCAAAACTCTCACTCTTATGTAGTGCTGCCAGACTGTAAGCTCTCCTGGCAAGGACCCAGTGCACTTTTAGTCCTTCACAAATTGGAGAAAAACCTCCTTACCTTCATAGAACTGAGCATACTGGGGAAATCCAGCTGCACGTAACCAGTCACACGCTTCCTTTGCTTCAATTTCTGAGGAGCAAGAGAAGAGCAAATAGTTCATACTTTGTCATTTTGCATTAGAATTTCTTTTAATTGCAACTGGTAATAGCTGTTAACTGCTTAAAAACACTGCAGTCATTCAGCATAAATTGTTGATAGCATCAGGAAACAAAATATACGTCCCTCAAAGAAATCCACCTGCCTCCAGGGGGTGCCGAGTTGTCCAGCTGTTTGGTGACCGGAACAAAATGACGACTACCAACTACCTCCCCATGCAAGGAGAGCTGCTCAGCTAGGGTGAGCCCCCGTGTCCTGTCCTCCCCTAGCACTTCACTGAAGAGACTTTGTACAGTGGAAACCCTGAAGAAAGCAAGTCAAGAAGTAGCAGGGTGGAAGTGGAAAGACGGAGGACATGCCTCTGCTCCAACATTTTTTGGAGAGAAAAATCAGTGCAGATGTAGAAGGATGTCATCTTTACACTGTCCCCACATTGTCCTCTGTGTAGGTGTAATAATCCTGACGGGAGAGCTGGGAAGGTAGGATGCCCTTCCCTCCCTTTGGCTGCCTAAGGCAGCTCTCTGGACTCCGTCTGCAGTCAAAGGAAAGCCAGATACCTCCACAGAGTGTTTCATTTCATCTCAAAGATTTTTGCATAGGACAAGCAGATCTAGCTTGCGCAAATACTAATCAGCAGTAAGTATATAAAAGCAGAGGATAAGTTTTCTCCAGTGAAACAGACTTTGTGCATATCTGCGGTCACACACATGGTTATTCCCCCGACTGCTGAGACGACCCATGCATGTTGACAGTCAGGTCACTCAATTTTTAGCCAGCTCCATGGACTAATTCTACAGAGATTTGAAAGCAGTGCATCAAGGCCAGCTCTGCCTGGCCAGGCAGACACCCATATTGCCTTCATGATGGGCACTTGTAGGTTGAAGCTGCTCCCAGAGTGCCTGGAAGGAAAATGAAGAATAAAAGAGATCCTCCCCCAAACATGGATTGTTGGTGAAATCTGGACAACATTAGAACATTCCCATGTTGCCTTTTGAAGAGACCTGATTTACATGATTAAAACTAAAATATGCATGTGCACATTTCTTGCATTTGCAAAATCTACATGTATGCCAGCTAAGGAATAGAGTCTGTATATGCTGAGGAAAGCAGACATTTGTGTTCCTTATTATTCAACCTGAAAGAAGCAATGAAAGGTTTTGGCGCATTTGTTGTAAAATCCAGGCAGCCATAATACAAAGCCCTAAACACAGAACAAGCAACAGAACTAGAAAAACAGACGTGCTTGCTCTTCTGCATGTTCTGCCCTGTATGCAAAAATCCCAGCTGTAAATCTGCTACGTGCTAAAATGCATTTTTAGAGATATGAGGTACAGGCATGAATTCCTCCCCATGTAATTCCATTCAGATCACTCATTATACCCCTAATGACTTCACCCACTGAAACTCACTATAAAACCTGCCTTGAATATATTTTGCAGTAGGTGACCTACACACCTTTTGAATCACATCAGCAAATTTTGTTACAGAGATAAAAATTCTGAATATATGTCTACTTATTAAAAGCACAATTTCCCAAAGACTATTGCACAGCCTGTAACAGCTCAGCAATGGCCACAATCATTAGCAGCGCTGAAAAGGATTTACCACCAGGTCTTCATTTGCTCTGACATTACTTCTTGTCAAGGCCAAAAGGGGAGTATGAAAGTACATTCAGTTCTTAACACCACACAAAAGAATGAGCAGCTTATACAAAACGTGGCTCTCACTACTGCACATCTGTGTGCTGAAAGTACATCTCTATTATGTTCCAGTGAGACTGAATATTTTTATTAAATGCTTGGAAAAAAGACAAGTCTTTATATTTTTGCTTCAGCTTAATTCAATCTCATGAAACACAGATGAATCAATCCTATTTCAAAATGTATTTTACAACTCCTAACAGCTGTACATTCTAGCTTCATCTGCCCTGAAAGCACAACTAACAGAGGCGGCGGGTGATGGCGAATGCTACTACTTAATGCTCTTATATGCTTATCATATTTCAGTGTGTTTTTCAGTTGGCTGCTCAAATCAGGGATTGATAAGAAATCATCCTGAAGCCCAAGTGAGACCTAAAAATCTCAGGTTGCAACGGGTGAATAATTGCAAGGAATAACTGAGGAAGTAAATCTCACCCTTCTTTTGCTGATGTTGTTCAAAGACTGTTCATAGCAGACTACAACTCTCTTAAACTCCTCCATTACTCAAAATGATTGTCAGATTAACTCTGGCTTCAAATCTTTGGCTCTAGCTAATACATGAAGACACCTATTGTGAATATTTTCATTTACTGAACTATCACATAAACCAAACAGATTCAGCCCCAAACAAGATTTGCCAAACCAGCCTCTGGGACACTGGGTCACAGATATGTATCAGTGGGACTCTGTTCTCTCTATTTTCTTTTAGGTGTTTTAAAGCAGATGGATAGAGGTGCAATGTGCTATTGGCCCAGCACCAAATATGATTTTGCTCACAGCAGCCTCTTTCTACTGGTTGAAGGCATCTGCTCTGGCTCTTCTGGGCAGAACCGAGTATTTACTCCTCAGCAGAGATGGAAGGTGATTTCTACTATCTCACTTTGGGCATGTAAGCCAAGTTACGGTTCAAAACACCACACATTCTTTTTTTTTTTCATTACTGGATAATTTAATGCTTAAAATATAATTTTAGATGCTTAATTTAACATTCACCTTCAGTTTATATACTGTATAGTGTATATACACTGTATGTAACACAGTTGCAGGAGCCAGCCTACGGCAGCTGCACTATCACCAGGAGGCAAGCAGGCAGGCTGCTGGGGAAAACCAAAGCTAGGACTACAAAAAAAAAAAAAAAAAAGTGGAACAAATCCCTGAGACTGCAATAAAAAACCTCACAGCCCATGCATGAGAGCAAATCCTATTTCCAAAAGGCATTACAGGTTCAGGAGATTTTGGGTGCTTTTGAGAAGAAAATTTCTCTCTGTTTCTGAACAGGGACTAGAGTCCCTCCAAAAGTTTATTTCTCCCCCCAGATACCTACTTATGTGAGAATACTGAAGCTTTGGACACTGTAGGGATATTCCTGAAGGGAAAAAGCAGGTGAGTTAACATGAATTGCACCCTGCAGTACAGAGGTGTGCATGCTGCCTCTGAAGGAGAAGAAGGCAGAAAATCCCAGCAGAACAACTGGAAGTGACCAAAGGAGGGAAAAATCCCCTTGGGACTGGGCTGGTTACTCTTTAGGCCAAGAAACCAAATGTCCCAGGTTTCTCCTGTCCTGCAAGAACCCGGAAAGCTGCTCGTGTTTGCGGATGGCTCCCGAGCACTGAGAAGGTCTGTCCTCTGGGGAGGAGGAACCCTGGGGGGGCCTGACCCAAGGGCTGCTGACCCTCGCGTGTCTGCGGCTCCTGCACGGGCACTGCTGCACTGCCCCGATGCCCCCAAAAAAGTCATGGGTAATTTACTTAGCTGCTTTCTACTTGCTCAAGCAGCAGTTAATGTTAATCATTAATTATTCAGGCTAGATAATAACTCAGTTGCAAGTATTGGCAAGTGTCAGTGTGTTTACCAGCAGTGGAGTTCTCAGGGACTTT
The DNA here is from genome assembly GCA_013398735.1 of Nothocercus julius. Lineage (NCBI taxonomy): Eukaryota > Metazoa > Chordata > Aves > Tinamiformes > Tinamidae > Nothocercus > Nothocercus julius. The sequence goes on from VZSV01000114.1 coordinate 788,494, forward strand.
CTCATTTTTTAGTTGAAATAATCATGTGGCTCAACAGGGAACACCTTTTTTCCAATTCCATTCTCCACCAGTAACAAGCTCTTAGGGAGGCCCATGTCCTCAGAAGTCCTTCAGCAACATTTCTGAGGAGATCAGGGTGCTTCATGGTCACCTGCACCCCTGTCATGTATCAGCTCTTGCCAGGTGGGAATACAAAGCTACCCAAATACAGATGTTTCTTTAGGGCAATGGAGCTTCCTCAGGTCTTGTCTCTGAGATCCCCAAGAAGTTCCTCACTTGCTTTACCACACCTTGTCAGTGCACATGCAGAAGCAAGGACCTCAAACTTTGTCACCTCTTTAATCAGCCAAATCAATGGATTTTTTCCCTACATTTTTACTGTCTTTCCTCTTGAAATTGTCAGTCTGTATATTGAATGCTTACACTGTTGCTGTAGCCCAAACTATGTATGGTACAGCAGACACTGAAATGCAAAGTTCTGGTCCTTTAGTTTTTTATTTAAGGTAGTTATTTAAGTAGAATAAAATAGAGATTCACCGAGGAAAGTTCAGAAAAGCCTGGTCAGAGTACAGCTGGAAAATGGCTTCAAGCTGCACCTAGCATTTAGCAGGTTTGAATTTGTCACCTACGTGTCCTATGCTGGGGCTGCAGCGGAGACGGCTGCTCATGGCCTCTCTTTCCCATTACCTTTTCTGATACTTCACAAGCTGCCTCAGTGGCGCTCAGTACCAGGCGTACAAAGAAAACTAAACCACTGGGACAGGCCTTCTGCACAGGCAAAGAAGCAGAACTGTCTAAGAAGTTGTTTTGGAGGATATTATTTTGTCAAAAAAAAATCCTATACACAAATTCATTTTCTAGCACAGGGCCTTAGCACTGTCCGAGAGCATCACGACAAAATATCACTGTAAGATCTAGTTACTACTTGTTCTGTCTCCTCTGTCCTTTGTTTCCCTGATTCTCCTTTTTTTTCTACTCTAAGTTTTACTTAAGATTCAGATATCCCTTACATGGTGCCATGAAAGAATAGGTGCTGTAGATCATGATAAAATACAAAACTTTTCATGTTCCCTGTGGGAAGAGTCCCATGCAATTGAATAGATACAAGTTTCTGTAGCATTTGCAGTTGCATTAAACCCACCAGAATTCTTTAAAAGGGAAAATTATTGAATTTTATTATAAGATTATATAAATTTTTGTGTAAAGGATATCGGTATCTCTGAAATTATTTATGTTTTTAGCATAAATTCCACAGAGCTCCATTTAAAGGACTGCTTTTAGCTAAAACCCTAATGGTTTACCTTATTCAGTTCTATTTTGTAGGACTTTTCCTGAATAATTCCAATAATAACAAAAAGGTAACTGTGCTTTACACGCATAAAATTTCCATTTACAGTTCAGACCTCTCGTAAATAAAATAAAACATAAGCATACAATGAATTTATATTATTTTACTACACTACGGGGTGTATTCTTCAATAAATCCAGATAATAAGGTTTTCAATGGTGGAATTTCACTGGAATTATTTTATATCATGCTGTATAATTACTATTAGAGACAGGGTTATGTTTTGCAAGCAAAAAACAAATAAAGCTGTCAAAGCATTATTTTAATAACCTTAAGCTTTTGCAGAATACTGTGGTACCAATAATAATACGATAAAATATGGACCTTTTAAACTACTGTGGCTGAAAATAATTCAAATGACAATAGAAAAAAAAGATCTTTTCAAGCTCATGAGCCATTTCTATCTATGTAGCTCTTTACACTTCACGTATAATAGTCAGCTGATATGCATTCATGCTCTTGACTTCTTAGAGAGGTCGTAAGTGAAAAGCAAGATTATTTATGAACATGAAAAAGAATTTCATATGGTAGGAGGTGAAAAAATTTGTACTGTTTACCTTAGAGGGCAGATGAATAAAAGTACATTGATAAAAGGACACAAAATAATGGGTAATATAAAAATAGGAAATTGGGAATGTCTATTGTCTGTCCCTGCTGGCACAAGAACGGTGAGATTAATGAAAAAGGTAGAATGAAAAAAGAAAAAAAGGCACTCTGAACTGATAAAGAAAAAATACGCTTCTTTTACACACTCTATAAAATTCCCTGTCAAAGGACACTGTGATCAGGAGATGAGCAGGTTTAAACCTGAGTTGGAGTTTTATCTGAGTACTCAGTGCTAACATCACAGATTTGGAAAAGGATGCAGCCTTGTCCAGGGTGGGAGAACACACACCAAACTAATGACAGTGCTAAGAGATCTTTTTTTCTGATTTAATGAATCTTTCTACAGCTTTTCCTCTTGAGCAACTGACATGTCCAGTGCTCAGGCACAAACTGGAACTATACAGAAGACTTATTTTGACCCACTATGACAATTCTTTCTTTCAGCTTCTGAACAGTCAAGCTGGGACACTTCTGCTCATCAGCCTTTTATCTGGAGCTCAGCTACATCCCCCAAGATGCAAGATGTGTTCTTCTGGTCAGCAGTTAGGAACTTTACTGCCCTTTGGCTAAAGGGATTATGCTCAATTCCTTTCCTGAATTAATGGGATACTGGTAAAATTGCTAGGCCTGAGATTTATGGCAGATGCACCAGGACTGAAACTCCAGGGATCTGGGAATACTGTATCTATATTAGCTTTTCTTACATCTAGCTCCTGCTAGCACAAGGAACCATTGCACAGCGGTTTCACTCATGCTAACGTGAAGGAAGGCACACAAATAGCACAACAGGAAAAACACTGACAGCTTGCAGTGTAGGGGAGACGCTTGTATAATGTGCTATACGACTCTTTAAGCTAAGAGGTGACTTGCAGGGGCTATTAAAGCAGGAAGACAGCAGGGACACGGATATCCACAAAGATCTCAGGAATGAGAAACACCCTGAGGGAGTCCCAATTTGGTGTAATTACCCTCCCTTCCAGAAAGACATCAGTGCCTTTAAGAGTCTTTTGCCTTCAATCAGTTCCCCAGGGAGTTCTCCCTTGAGGTGGATTTCTAAGCAGACTTGCTGCGCTGAGATGCTCGGCACAAAAAGGTACCTAAGCACCGTGGGAATGTAATGAGACTCGGACAGTAAGTTCTCGTAATATTTGAAAGTCCTAAGACATAAACACACAACATCAATAATGCAGCAAACACTTATAAGAGAGAAAATAGATGGTGAAAAGTCAGATTCCCTTTATGTGGTTCAGCTACATGATGTAAACAAGAGATTCAGGTCTTCCTTTTAAATTTTTCCCCATGTCTCCAATAGCTGGCTATCATCATGATGGTCTGTATTTACCGATGATTTCATGTTCTCCTTATCTTTCTGTATCTTCTGCCCTGAAGTCTCTTAAAACTAACTCTATGTCCTTCATTTCTCTAACATTTTTGTGCCCCATTCTCCCACAGCTCCACTCAGTTTATGTGTTCTTACTCAATGCTAGATTCTCCCGCTGCTCCTTTTTTTTTTTTTTCTTTCTTTTCATCTTCCTTTTACATTCCTAAACCAGAACTTAAAATCCCTTCTAACCTGCCCAAAATCTCTCCCTATCTTCAAGCATCACTTCAAAAGTGCTTTTCTTCTTAGCTCACAATTGATTTGTACAATGCAGCACTTTGTGATGACACTAATAAAACAATAGCTTGCATCCCACATCTCATCTCGAGGCACTTTAAATGGTTATAAAAACTGATGCGAAAGTTATATATAGGGATCACTTCATCCCTGGGTGAAATGCAGCTGCATTAGGATGAAATGTGGCAGCTGCATAAAAGAACGCTGCAGCAGTTTATGACAAGAAACAAGAACACTTTATCCAGCTGAAACTACAAAGGGGATTTATGAGAAACATAAAATTCAAATAATATATATATATCTATATAGGGAGTTGACAAGGACACCAGGCCCTCCTCCTTCTAGTCTAAGGGAAAGTACGCTAGTATTGCTAATGGTCAGAAGTGATTAAAAGCTCAGGTCCCTTTGCCACTCTCCTAAGTAGGATTTATATTCCTTTACTTGACTTCTGACAGCATCCATGAGCATTGGTTCAGCACAGATTTAGAGACCAGAGTAACACCCCCTCATTCACCAGTATTACTCTGCACATCCCATCATTTTGGCCTGCCACTCAAATAGCTGCTCAAAGCTGTTGACTTGTGAAGTAACAGGGCACAGATACGAAATTGTGCACAAGTACTAAAAATTGTGCACGAGTGCTGTATGTCCCATGAAAAATGTGCCTGGAAAAAAGTATGGAAATTGTGAATTTTTAAAGATTCTAGCATAAATTATATTGTATTTTTAATGTGGGAGGAATATTATCAAGTAGATAAAGAAGGAGTAACAGTCACATCTCCTGGGAAGTACTCCCAATTTCTTGTGACTCATAAAGTTACTATAAGCCAAATTTTGCAAACAGCCTCACATTTTATGAGTTTCTGCCTTTGGCTTCCTAAGTTAAGAGATGTAGGCTAAACTTCTAAACTTCTGTGCAGAGCAGTCAGAGACTGGCCTGCAGACCAAAATAGCTGTTGAGTTCATATTTAAAAGGGAAATTTTAAGTTAAGCTGGTGTTTACAATCCCTTCAAGCATATCCTCACTTGCTACCCAGATGTGCTGTAAAGCAATTCTTATAGCATACCGGTAATATTTCTACAACTAATAGACATTAATAATGAATCAGCAAAACATTGCATCTACATGTACCTATATGCATGTTATGTATCTTCCATTGCACCATTATTTTTAAAAAGTGAAAAAGGAAATGAGTTGACTATCTTAGGAAAAGTATAATAACAATCCCAAACCGGCCCAACAGTGAGGAGGAAGAAATTTCCACCGGCAACCTCATACTTTTCCTGGAGCAGAACTTCATGTGAAGACTTGCTGAAAGCTCCTCTACACCCTTTTCCTTCCTGAGGAAGACTCGGACTACTGATTTTGGGTGCCAGAAAATCATAGCGAGGGTGAGCATAATGTCAAGGAAAAGGGTAGATAATAGGAAGCAAACATGTATTAATTCCAGCCATACTACTTTCAGGATCTAGGCATAGCTGAACACTTCGAACTAGTAGTGTTATCATCTTCGTTGCTGGACTAGGACAGATTCTTTAATTAGATTACTAATATTTCAGATATACTAGCATTAAATTTATGGATTCCTGTTTCTTCAGTCCACATGAACTGCATGAGGTGCTTGCTGTGGTCTATGCCCTTGAGACTAGGTTTTAATTTGGTTGCAACAGATGGCCCCTGCCCTGAATGCAGCTTTCAGCTACTCTTTGTCCTCGCAAGGGTCTGAAAGATGTAATTTCCTGCAAGGTTAGAGGAGACTTGCAGGCAGCTTCCAAGGTGCCTAAAAGGTGCCCAAGGTCTCTGGAGTGGCCTGACATTCAGAGGGCTCTCAAGAGGGTGTAATGCTGGTCAGAGCATTAGTTTCAGTTACCACAGATGCTCCTAACTCCAATTACAGACAGAGATCCCTGTCTCTAGAAGCCAGGGCTGTCAAGCACAGTAGCCTAAACTGGTGGCCAAGATGCAGATTGCAACACCACACCTGAGATTTTTCCATAACACCCAATATGGTTTGTGTGTGTGAGGTACTGAAGTTAATTGGTCAAACAGTAATTGGTGTTCCTAAGATGAAAGGCACTAAGGAATGCAGGGAAATACTTCATGTTATAATCTGAGTGAAAATGTAAACAACCCCCCAAAAGACAGCTGCCGTAATAGTAAACTTTCTCCCTGAAATACGCAGGTAAGTAGTACAGAACATAATTCCTTATCACCATATTTATTATTGTTTGATTATACCCTTCACATGCTGTACATTCTCAAATTACATATGGGTAATCAGATACACATCAGAGAAGCTCTGCCTACCCATCCGAGGTGGTCTTCATGCTGTGAACTTATATTAAACACTGAACATTAATATAACACTACCTCCCTTTAGAGATAATGCTTTGATGTATTAATAAAAAAGACTTTTCAGTTCTTGTTTATAAAAACTAAGATTAAAGCAATTTGGAGTTCTGAGATGAGTAATTTATAGTGCTAGGACCATTGATAAGATGCAGCAGTTAAGGAAGAAATGAAACACGCAAGACAGATGGTCCAGATCTTTGGCTTTTACATAGTGACTGCAGTGCAAGTTGCTGAGTTCCCAGGTGGTGTTACCAGTCTTACCTGCTATCAGCTTATCAACACTATGGGCAGATCTGCCTTTAAACCCCACTGTATCCTTATTACCAGTTTTCTTTAAAAAGCCTATTGGAAAAGATGTTCTGCATATTTCTTATGAAAAAAAAAATAAAAATCAACCATGAACCCCGAATGGCAGAACGTCGGTAGCTCACAAACTTTGGAAGAAGCTGTGATCTGCATACAGTCCAAGAACAGCAGCAGCAGAGCCTCTTGACTGTTTTTCTATGATTTTATGAATCATTATTATCATTAAAGTATATCAACATGATTAATATTTCATCATGCCTCAAGACTGTTAGCGAAGAATAATTTATACAATGTCAGTTAATATAATTAGTGAATATCCGCTTAAAAAAAAATGAAAAGGATTAAACATCAAACAGCCATATCTGTTTAACATTTGTTTCAGCTGCTATTTATTACATGAATATTACTAATGAGAGCTTCCAGGGTGTCTTCTTATCACTACTATAAGAAATAAAAAATCTGTAAATAGGAAGTAAAATTTATTTATTTTTGAACTGAGCATTCTGAAAGATCCATCTTCTTTTTTTGGAGTTAGACTGAGCCTATGCAAGCATAAGATGTGATGTGGTGTGATCTAAGTGGGCTCTGTCATGACCTCAGGTGGACCAAAGGCACCTTCCAGGCTTTAATATCCTATGATTCTACTACATCTTTTGCTTTTGATTTCATGTGATTAGAGACATAGCAAGTGTGCCTGTTAAATGTTATCACAAACTAATTTTAACTGGCTTTGATTGTATAATGCTGCTAACAGTAGAGTCACAGTAGTGTGCTTTTCACTGTGCCCTCGTCCAGAGCTCTTAACAACACGGCTGTGGGCTGATCTTAGCAGAATCACGAGGGACAACGAAAAGATTAAAGGATGCAGTTATTTGCATACTAAAAAAGAAAAAATCCTTCCTCACTGTCTTCACAAAGACACCTTTTGTCAAGAAGGTGCCATACAAAAGCTTTTCTCAAGAACATAAACAGCAGTAAATATGGAAAAGTCGAACTAAAGGTTCTGTTTTACAGTAGCAGCAAAGCTACTCTTCAGACAACTGGACAGATTTCATCACTCATCCTATGATGGATGCTTTGTTTAATTTTATGAAATAGCTACAATTAACTTAATATCAAAATGGTGAATTCAAAGGCCAAAATTTTAAGGATATTTAAATTTTCTAACTGCTAGGGTGCAGATCTTCAAAGATACTTCAAAGTATTTAACTCTCATTTGCCTCCTCAAACACCTACACACCTCTGATTTTAATCCATCTGATCCTGCCATTCTAACACCAGCTGGCTTCAGAAATGAGAGATGAGTATTGCAAGCGTTGGGCATCCTGCGCACCTTGGAACACGTGCGTCTAAACACACTTAGACGACCACAGAGCAGAACAGCTTTGCTACTCAACTGAAATGGCTTTGATATCCAAACCAAAATGCTTCCAGAATTTTCCAGGAAAAATCCAGAATTTTCCAGAAAAATCATAGTTGTCTTTTGGACAGTTCACTTTGCAATGAAAGCTGCACCCCATACACAGGAACATACAGAGATCACACTAAAGTGAGTCCTACATGATAGCTGTACATAAACATTTATTCATCCATATTGGAAGGAAAAAGGAACAGAAAATATTTGACTACCTTGGTATAGTTGCTATTTTTAGCATCTTGGCTGAGTTCTCTGGTTTCCTTTCCATACATTTTTCAGAGATGGCAGTGGGGGGTTCATATGCTCCTTCAAAAACAGATTCTTAGTATACTGAAAATGTAGGTTTTTCATTCTGCAGCTCACCTAGCTTCACTTCCAGCTACTAAAACAATATTACAAAGCAATTCTTCCCTATAATATACTATTCTGCTATAGCAGAACCAACACTGGGTATCCGTAGGACTGACACTTCTCATTTCCTTATCCATGTTACACCACAGAGCAAATGGAAGCCAGGCTCACAGGAACCCTGTAATTACTTGACAGTAATCATTGCCAGCAATAAAGCAGAATTAGCAAAGTGCTAATTAGCACACCACCCAGGACGACAACACTCCACGCTTTTTTTACTGTTATTTTTAGCTACAAGCAGGAAAGACATAAATTGCTCTTTTATCAAACAGTATGAAAGCGCTCAGGTAAGTCAGACGTGTGCCATTAGTGCTCGATAAAGCTGGAGTCTGCCCTTCAGCTCTGCAGGGTGCATCACCCCGGGAAGGCTGGAGGCCGACGAGCGCCCGCTCCCTGCCGTGTCAGGAACCGGCTCTGCGGGGAGGATGGCAGGAGACACCAGAGCTAACCAGGTACAACCTCTGCTGTCGTGGACGTGCCTCTAGCAGAACAGCGCGAGGCGGTACAGAACGGCTGGTTCTGCTCACGGCAGTGAAATGCAGAACTTGGCACTTTTTAACTTGCTGGCTGAATTTCAGATATTTCTTGATCCTCTAGCAGTTGATGGGAAATCAATTGGAGAACTTCAGTTGCCACCTGACTCAGTGAGTCCCTCTACTCTGGCTCCTAGATAGCATCATCTGCCCTCTCCAACTTCATGCTGGCCTTAGATACAGGAAAAGAGGGTTTGTTCACCTGACAGGGCTACTACCTAGATACATGGGAAGTAAATGGCTAGCTCCCTGCTCAGCCAGACTTCTGGTGGGAAAAGAGACATGTCCTTAACACCCTTCAGCTTCCATTCAAAATGGGGAAAACTGCCCCTAGGGAGGAAGTTTGCAAGGCCCACTATGCTGAAGTGCTCCAAGCAGCTGAGGACCACATAGACATCTTGCATGCAGTGGTCTCCCCTCCTCTGTGACTTCAGTAGTGAGGTGGCCTGGATACAGGATAGGAGACATTTTGTGCTTTTAGGCACCTGATCGAACCCTCTGTGCATTCCTCGATTTCTTCATGTCACAGGAGTGTCTGGCCAGTCACACACACACATTTGTCCTTCCTTGAACACATATTTTCTACTTGGAATTACTCCACTACAACCCTAAACCATGACCTGATTCCCGCTCATTTAGAGAGTGTTCACGAAAAGATCAACAAATAAAACTCCATTCTGCAGTCTGAGTTCATTTTAGTCCAAGGGAGAGTTTAGTGCAGTAAAAATGAATAAATAAAGGGTTTTTTTAATATATATATAAAAATGAAATGAGTGTTGAAGTGCATACTTAAAATATTTCCTCTGAACTCTGCACTGCTGGTAGCGCGGCACCCCGGTAGCACTTGGTGCTTGTTCAGCACGTGCTACGTGGAGGCACCCAGATCTGCGTACATCATGTGCCAAGCAGAATGACGGGAGTAATGCGACTATTTCTGAAAAATGAAGTGTTTATGGCTCGTTCAGTTTCAGAATATGTTTCATAATCTTCAGCACTCACAGTGTGCTGCTCATGGGCTTGCAACACGCTCCCTGCGAACAGAAGCCGCTTTGTGCTCGCTGCTGAAGAAGCATGTGCTCTGCGAGTGCCATACTGTATTTTGGCAGTAGCCGTTAGAAGTAAATTTACAGTGGATTAGGGAAATGCAAAGCAACGTGCCTGGCACTGTAATTCTGGAAAGCATTAAATGCTCTGTTTAAAGAGGAGATGAGAGATGGCTCCTCTTCAAAATCTCAAGGACTGAGGTTCCATTTGTTGGGCAAAACATTTCCATTTAGTTTCTGAGCAACAAATGCTGCCCTGCCCCTGAAGGACGTGTGAGGATGTGTTCCTCAGCGCGAGGTGCGAGCGCTCCTCTGGTGCACGGGGCTGGGTGGCCGGGCCAGCTGGAAGGAGCCGTGCTGGAGGCAGCGCTGCCTCCAGGACGGGCCCAGCGCCCATCCCCACGTCCGCGTGTGCTCCGCGCGGAGCCGAATCCGTGGCCTTCACGTCCCCTCCAGGCCAGGACAACCCCTGTGCTGAGGACACGGGCTGCTTTTTGCCTGCCCAGTGCTACACTAGTGGGATATCGAGATAAATGCCAAGATAGAAAACTGGTTGTCTAAGCCGGGAAGGAAAAGAAGCAGCACTTCGTTTTCCAAGCCTTTTTCTAGACTTGACCTGGGATTGAACTTTTAAGATTCTGATTTTTTTTTGATGGCTTATTTCACTTTCAGATTTTGGCAGGGACTAGCATCAGATATGCCAGAACTATGATGAGATAAATTGTTCTCCAGACAGAAACAGAAGCCGAAAGCAGGCAGTTGCCTTCAAAAGATGGCTTCTTCTGCGGATTTTACTGTAAAAACTGCTGGCTCCATTTTCAAAAGGAGAAACCTAAATCTGACAACAAAATCTCAACAAAATGGAATCAAAAGATTTTAAATAAACATTTTAAGGGCCCACATGCTGCTCTGAAACCACTGGTTAAAACTGAACACACAGTAAAGGTATTTTGATTTAGAAGTTGGTCTCTATTTTATGATACTTCTTTACTATACAGTGGTAGTAAGAAACCCTGGACCCACAGTAGTCTGTGGCATTTACTACTAAGCAGTCACACTAGGGAATGGAAAATTACTGTTCTTTACTTTTGGGTAGAGCTCTATCTTCAAAGATATATTAACTCAAACAAACTAGTGCCGACTCCAAGGATCTACCCACGGTAGAGAGTGTGGAGGGAAGGTGACACCGCCAAAAGATGAAAACGGCAGCTGTAATGCTCCCCTGGCTGACTCTGATTTGGGGAACAGAGCTGGGGTTTCCATTAATCTTTCTTGAACTCCAAACTAAAGCCAATCACTAAAAGGAGCCTCAAAATCTAGTTTACAAAGCTACTATTTGTTTAATGCATTTCAAAGCGTTTCCTTCATTCATTGTTTACTATCTGCCTTTTCTAATCAGGGGCAGAAAAACATACTGAATGGCGATCACCTGCGAGGTCTAATCCCTTGGGAAAAACTTCTTCAGGAAAATGTTTTTATGGTGAATACTTTCAGGGAGTGCTGGAGTTTTAAAGTTTCTCATGATGTTTTGCATTCTTCTTCTAAATGAAGAGGAAAAAACTCATCTGGCTCTCATTTGAATTCTCAGCAGACCTTAAAAAGGAAATTCCAAAGAGAAGTATATCCCTACACCTAAAATCTGTGAGACCAATGCTGTAAACTTGTCTCAAATCAGCGGGTAAAATCAGAGTAAAGGCTGGTCCTCTGTCAGAAGCAGATCCAGTTGTTCCACAGAAAGTCCGGGATCGCAGCAGAGGGGTTGATTTTATAAAAGAGACTTTGACAGAAGTCATCTGAGAAGTTTAGCATGTATTAAGCATTGCTAAGTATCTTGTTAAACGGTCTTGCATGCATAGCACCCATTTTGTCATCCACGAAAACTATTTATTTGAATACAGATACATGCAGATTTCTGGACAGAAAGAATGGGAATCATCACACCTCCAAGCAACTGCATTCACCCCAGATACTGCTTAAGTCCATGGGGAGAGGGAGGCACTTCCATAAAAATATTAATCTTACCTTAAAGTAAAGGTCTAAAGGAAGTCAAATGCATCGTGCCAGAAAAAACGCCCATTGTTCTTTAGAGACAATACAGTGAATTTAGGATGAACAGGCATATAAAGCAAGAGACATTTCCAGTGAGATGAAGTGGAATCTTTTTTTGAGACATCTCCTGTCAATGCATTGTGTGAATTAGGGTTATTAATTTCATCTCTTTGCACTTGCTTTTCTCCATTTGCAGTGATGGTATAAATGACCCAAACCCATGTTTGTAAAGGGATTTGAGATTTATGTAGGAACATTCCTGTGTAGGTGATCAGTGTTTGCCACAAGTAGCATATCTTTCCTACACAAAGCATTTCATTGAGTTAGTATTACTTGACCTCAGAATCCACTAATCTCAAACACAAGCAAGGAAGTTATGTACTGGTGTTATTCACCTCATCTATATCCTATTCATCAATTCACCCACTCAAAATGCATCAGCTGGTTTCCTTAGGATATACCTCTTTCCCATTTACCAATTTAAGCTGTGTTCATGGAGATTGCCCCTACAATTGATACTATACATTCTTTGTATTCAGGTTTTTAGTATTTTAATCTTATGAACAATTTAAAGCAGTTTTGATTTTTAGAACCTGTCAGAAAAATGTTTTTCTTCTCCTAAAAATGCACTCGGAGCATAAGGCCAGCATATTTAGTTCTAAATTAATGTCAGTGGTCTTCCTAAACCTTTCAGAAAGCCAAGCATCTCCCCTTTCCTGATGCCATAAGACCACTGCACCTAGCACTGTATCAAGTCAATCGGTGACTCAGTACAAAACACAACAGATAATTCTATGTGAGAGCACTACCTTGGAAAGCCTCACCAGAGGATTCTTACAATTGATGTGCAGACAATAAAACTGATTTGTGGACACACAGCTCTGCACCTTGCTCACTTTATGGGTTTCCTGCAGTGGTTATTGATTGTCTTCTTCCCTGTGTCATTCACCTCTTTCAGTTTAGAAACTTTGGGGAAGAAACTTTTAATACCAATTTGTTTGTGTCATACCTACTTGGCAGGCTGCACACCGCTATTACACAAATAAACAAGGAGCAGGATGCAACACCACAGCAGGAGATTTAACTAAAGATCCAACTGGATTTGGGAAAAATTTTGCCTTAAATTAAAGACTTAGTGTTGGCCTTCCTACAGATAGCAAGCTGACTCTTCACAAGTATATATCAGAGTATCTTACAGCGTACCAGCTTTGACTAGCACAACTTCACCAGTAGGAAACTGGCCTACAATGGTATTTCTCCTCCAACAAGCAGACACACTCTCTGTGATAGTGTGTTCCTTCCACACAGATCTGAATTTAGGGTATCCTTCACAGCTGGTATGAAGCCACTGTATGCTACTAAGTAGTAACCTGTCATACATCACCTCTCAAATAAATTACCTCTTGACAAACTGCCAATGTTAGGATGGCTCTTAATTTAGATTATGAGATTGTCAGCAGCCAAAACAAATAGTTCCTATTTCCATGCACAATTTATCAATTTAGCTGTCTGTCTTAGCTATTTTTAATGTGTTCATCACAGCAGAAACCCAGTGACAGTCTGAGTAAATGCTTTGACTTTAATATACAGTCACCTGAAAAAAATAATGATGAGTTCTTTTCCCATAAGACTTAAGGACAGGAAAATTTCCAACACTGGGTCCTCTGAAAAGGAAATACCTCAGGAGAATATTGTTATTACGTGACACTGAGCAAATACGTAATCAGGAATGATTGAAGCAGCCTTTGTATCCTAAGGATTTAATGAGCAGCTTGGAGGAGTTGATGGCCTGAGGCATAGCCTCCGGTCATTAAACTTCAAATGGTTATTAATCCCCAGGAAAAGCTTTCTGTCAAGGTCATTAATGCTATTATACAGTGGAAACAGGGTGTATACAGGAATTAGCATATACTCTGTTTGCAAGAAAAATGCTTTCAGCAAGCATGGGCAGGTCAGTTCTAGGAAACTCCGTATCTGCCTAACTTTGGGTACCATTTCTAAGCTAAGTTGCTCCTTTGCAGAGTGTTACCACTGGAACTTCACCATTTACTTAACAGTCAAATTAGAGATTCAGCATAACTCCGCTGGCTATCAACAGACAGCGGAAGTCCCTCCTGCTTAGAAAAGGTATCTTAACATAGGTTTTTAGGTTAGACTCTTCTGCTATTGTCTCTTTTTAAAATAAAAACAGGTAATCCGTTGATGTGTATACTGTTTTGTGGTGAATATAGCATATGACTGAAGATTGAGACTGTAAAGGTGTTAAGATCATTACCCTCTTTTCCTGACAGTTTTCTAGGATACAAGTCTTCTTCCATCTCACTGACTTCAGCAGCAGAAGTATCTGGAACCAGAAAGAAAACAGTCACTGGTCCCAGCCACCCTCTGCTGACTGTGCGGCGGGGAGACGGCAGCAGAGGCCGGAGCGCCCGGCTCGATTCCCCGGCCGCCGGGAATGGGGCTGCGCTGCCCGTTACTCGTTGTGAGGGGACACGAGTACACGGAGATATCCAGTGCATGGTGATGTCCGCCTTCCTGGACGTGTTCTTTGTTCTGCGTCCTCGTGACACAGGCACTAGGTCCACAGTGACAGTCACTCCTATTTCTGGCGGACAGATCTCGTGACGTTTTATAACTAGGCTCTAGATTTAGGCTTTTATTTGCCTATTGGATTTTGTGTAGCCAACAGTCAACACTGAAAGCCAGATCTATTGATTTTTTTTTTTCCCCCCAGATTCTGCTGCTGGTATATGATTTGATTTAGGCAAATAGCTAAATTATCCCTGTGCATCAGATTTTCCTCCATTAAAAGGGTTATAAACATACCTACCACAACAGATGTTCTGAACCTTAATTAATTAGATCTATTTACAAGGGACCTGAAGATCTCTGGTTCCAAATTGTATTATAACGATCAATGTTTGATTTTTAGGGCAATATCACAGACTACAAATGCCTAAAACTGTTCCTTCTGTTCTAACTGAGCATGGAAAATAGAAAATTGTTAGTAAGATCATTTTGATTATACCCTTGAGGATTATCTAACACCCCAATTACACAGCTGTCCAAATTAGGAGAAGAAATCTTTCTTTATTAAAGACTCTGAGGAGATTTAGAATGTGATGGTTTATTATCTTAAGGAAAAAGAAAGAACAAAAGGACATTTTGACATATTTAATTCTTCTGACAATGTCTGCATTAAACGATCAATCCTTAGAAGTGCATTGCTATTTATCGTGTGATTAAGTGCCCTATCGTTCACTGGCCTCAGCCAAATGTATCCTCACTAAATGGAATTTATGCAAATGTTATTTCAATTAAATGTCTCAACCTAGGTGTCAGTAACACACTCACCTATGTGAAACCTGAGGGCAAATTCACTGCTATTTTTTTTGTCTAATTAGTTTCCCAGGAGATATTCATTAAATAAAATTGCTAAACTATTGGAGTACAAAAAAGTACATTTACAATGATATTATGAAAAAGATCCCCTTTGTATGATACAACTACACAGCTTATAAAAGTATTTGAGTCCTTGATTTTGTGGAGCGTATAGTGTTTATGTTAGAAACTGATACTGTGAAAAATTTAAGTTACACTTCTAAAATATAAATATGACCGATTATTTCTAAAATGAAACATTCACTTAACATCCTAAGGAAGCACTGCACACAAGTAATATTAAAGAAAATTCTATTTTTTTTGGCAGTTCTGGCTTAGACAGGGTCGTGAAGCCATAAATCTGATGAAATAAGTATATGGGCACTAAATTATCTTCTGGGCTTGGAAAATTCCATTGATGTTATATTTTTATAGCAGTCTGTTCCTGTAACCTAAGTCCCAATTGACGGATACATTGAAGTCTTTTTCTGAAGCAGAAAAGATGAATTTAAGCTTCTCCTTTAAGAGAGGGCAGTCACAGAGTTTAAGCGCTGTCTTGAATAAGATTGTTTTCTGATCAGGATTTTCAACAGATCCGTAGATGTCATTGAAATCAGTGTCTCTAAGCAGGTCTAAAGTTTATCTGCTTGTTTACTTTGCTGGATTATACCATAAAGCATGCACACCGTTACTGACATAAGAAATAGATTTGGGAAAAAAAAACCTCTCTCCTGAATTTTCAATATAATAGAGAATTCCTTACTGTTGGGCTTTCTCTATTTTATTTCCATAAATACACTTTCTCTTCTTCACTCCTCAACTGTTACTTTTTTGGCTTTATTTCTACATCTGTCCCATCAGGATAGTTCCGTTGGTCTCTGTCCACATTCATTCCTCCCTTTGCTCCAGTCACTGAGTTGAGAAGAAAGTTCAACTGCTGAACTGCTGTAGTCACAATTCCTTGAATGGATCTTACACAACATACAACTGGTAAGAACTGGATAATATTTCCCTTTAACTTGCATACTTTGGACTGATAATCACTGTAGCTCTCTCTGGCAAAATGACCAGTTTAAGACGACTAGGTTTGTTTACTTCTTGAAAGGACATCATATTGGAATTTAAAATTAACCGTAGAAAATGAGGCCAAAGTGGACACAGAAAGTTCATCTAATCCATTCTCTGACCTAACCTGCAGGACTAATATTTACTCTTCCTTAGAGAACTCTGGGATTCAGAACAACTCCAAAAATAAATTCTTATATACACCTGACCAAACAGGTTGCTTTGGTCTCATACTGGCTAGGTGACAAATTTACTACTCCGCACCAGAGTAGCTGTTTCTGTGACACAGCTCCGGCTCTGTTTTCAGAGGCAGATTTTAACTGAATTGGCCCTCAGTTGCTGCTGCTGCTGGGACGCACCGCTTGTGTTTCCAGTCCCGGTATTTAACTGCCTCTGCATTGCCACATCTGTGGCGATTCAGCAGAAACTCGGTAAATTTCTCCGCGTTTTCTGCAAATGTTACCTCACATTCCTCCAGCGTTGGCATCTTAACATCATTTACATTCCTGCTCGCAGAACTGGCGGCACTTTTACAATGCTGCTTTTGACAACGGGCAAGGATTACTGGGGGGTAACATCACTGCGGGCTCCAGACGGGTTAACCCTCACCCCTTCTGACTGCCTCTAGAGAGCAGTCCCCTCCAACGCGCCCTGGTTTCTGAGGATGGCAGGTCTGCACAACTACGAGTTTCCTGACGGAAGAGGAAACGTGCTGGTGAATGAAAGGCTAAGAACATACTTCCAGATGAAACACGAAAACTGCCAATTTCTCAAATAACATTGTTTATTAAACAGTTTCCTGTTGGGGGGGAAACTACGCAGCTACAGTGACTAAGATCAACTAAGGAGTATCTACGTCATAGCAACGTCATGGATTGTCGTGACTTTCAGCCTACTGCTGAAAGAAGGGTATTTGTGTCAGGCAAATATCACCCTTCTAAATAACCCACGGTTATGCTGTACGTAGTATGTGGCATACTGAAGAAAAAGCACATCAGATGAGTCAGAAGTATATTCTTTTAACTAAAGAAAACCCCAAATTACAATCCTCATAACAAAGACCTCTCCAAAGTAATATTGTACCATCTACACTAGACATTCTCACTATTAATAATGTAACCTGAAGATTGAAATGGGTTTGAATGTGAATGTGAAATTCTGTATATTACCAAGTGCCTATACTTAGGTGATGTCTCTGCAGCGCTCAATCTATACAAACAGTAGAAAAGCATTAATTATAATTCCACTGTCATACTGTAGTTTTTCTTCAGACTAAGTATGACACACAATACTTACTATGCCATGCCATGCCATGCCATGCCATGCCATTAGTTTTTCTTCAAATTGAATATGAGCCTGAGCAGTACTGGCCTGCAATGACCTTTCAAAACAACAACACGGAAATTGCACACCTCCTCACCTCCTTCTTTTTTTCTATTTCCTTTCATTTAAAGTTTGTCCAGTGTGAACTTGCAGTCTTAGAAAACAGAACACAGAAAAGATGACAATTTCTCTCTTCCAAAGCAGACAGGCTTTGAAGTAATGCAATACGCATATTCCATAAAAACATACTTTTTTCTTTCCATTTCACATGTTGGGTGTGTAGGCTAATAAAGCAAATTCTGGTACTACTACATGACTGTGCTAAAGGGTGACATATCTACTTCTTTACTTGATACCTGTTGACTCAGTTTTATCCCTCAATTTACAGAGTCTCTTGGTAGTTCACCCTATCTGCAAAGACAGACCCCAGCTAGATTTTTCTGTCCCTCAAATCCAAAAAAGAATAATTTTAGTTTTTAGTTATGTTGTTTTCCATTTCTTATGGTAAGGCCTGTTGCCCTCTACTAAAAGTATTTAGTCATTTACCTTACAGGTGATGATGATATGTTGACATTTCGGTCAGCAAGGGGAGAAATGCAGATGCAAAAGGAACTGTTGAAGGAGGTCTCCCTAGAAAAAGTTGTTATTTACGTGTCTGCCTAGGGGATCAAGTAAAAATGCTCTGTTCCACTGATTTTTAATTACATCAAGCAGCCAGTCTCAGAAGTCTCCAAGACTTCATGATGCTTTGAAATGAGAAGACTAAAACATTCTCCTTCATCATTTAGAAGGGATCAGTGCATGAGCATCTGCAGTAGGCATTAAGACCCTTCCAAAGGGTCAAAAGGATAAGACCTGTGAGCTAAAGTGGCTGATTAAAGTAAGGGCAATGGTAAATGGTGAGATCAGTAGAACCAGCTAGTCTTAACCATAACGACACCAAATCCCCAAGGCAAATGTAGCTTTTAAAAGATGCAAAAATAAGCGAGGGTAGTACCACAAAAGAGTCCCAAGGAATTGTAAGATGGATGATGATCCTTAACTAACATACAGTTCATCCTAACCATGATCAGAATCTGCTGCTAAAAAGCAGATCCTTTGGCTACAAAGGCTTTCAGAGGCTCACTCTATAATATATTACATTCATCTCTTCCTTTGTCCATTTTGGATATTTCTATTAAAATTAAGTATTAAGGGTAGATATTTCATTTGCAATTAGAGCACACTACACTGAGACCAGAGGAACTCTTCCTTGGTTTAACTACTTCCTAAAGATGGTCAATTCAAATAATAGAAAATTGTACACCTGCAAGCAAATTTTGAAATTGTCTTTTATGAAACTTGCCTTATAAAGACAAGAAACCTAAGAGAAAGAGGTATCGACAGTATTCAGATTTAGTCCTCTATTAAATACGCCCTTAATTTTAAAATATTCTTCTTTAAGGTACTTACTAATTCTTTTTAAAACCTCCTTTTTAAAATCTACTTTGGACTTTAGATTGCAAGAGACTATTTCTCCAAATTATTTTGTGACTGCGAAAACATACACAGTGCCTTTCCCGAGAATTTCCTCAGCCACACATATTTCTTCATGGGTGAATATTCTGCCCCTGCAAAATCTCACCTATCACTCCTCACCCCAAGAGAAGTTACATTTTCAAAAGCACGGTTAAACTTCTGTCAGTTTTCAGAGGAAATAAGAATGGTATTGCTGTGCTCCTTTATTCAGAAGAGTTATTTTGCTGTCAGTCTAGGAGATGAGCAGTGAAGAGCTTTCAGATTAATGCTTGGGGCTTTCAGGTTATGCTGTTTTCTAAAGAGTGCTCGCTAAGGGCATCCTTAGTGAGATAAGGGTATTAGTTGCCCAAGATGGTGTCAGCATTTTCTCCTTGAGGAGATTCCCTTCTCCCATATATGGATTCTGCAAGGATAAACAACACTGTGAAAACACAGTAGGAGTCTTATTTGATAAATAAAAACTATGGATGCATTTTTATTACTGTTTTCATGCAGACATTTTAAGGTCTGCAGTGCAAGTCCTAAAGGATGCTCTCCTGGAGATTAACATTTTGGACCAACCTTTTCAAGCAGAGGTTTCCTTCCCGAAATGTATACGGACACAAGTCCTGCTGGGAAATCCATGGAAACTGCTGTTAACTGAGATCTGAGACAATTCTGTACATGGAGTAAGACACAGGACCCTTCCACAGTGCTTTCTAATTCAAAAAGCTGTTGTGGGTGAGATACATAATACACTGAGGGCAAAACCTTCAGAGTGGCAGTGTATTTCTAAGCTAACTTTAGAGCAGGAAGTTCAAATTTTTCACTTCTCCCTCTATCGTCAATGGAAGGCAAGAGACTACAGAACAGTTAAAGCCATCTGATGTGAGGCTTTAGCGCTGAACAGCTTCTCCCTATTGACCACCAGCCTTGCCAGACTGAAGTTAGCCGTTGGCTACTACTCTCCTAATTTTCATTTTTGGAAGAGATGAAAGCATTGACTTGATCTGAAGCCAAATGGGTATTTTGAAAACGTATCTAAGTGTATTATGGTGAATCACCACCAATTGAAGCAGGAAAATAATTATATAGACACAAACAAACAAAAATTTCTAAAATAGCTTTGGGAGAAAGTTGCCAAGAGATCCAAAAGCATAAGATAAATCCTAAATTAATAACAATTTGATAGGTTCCATTTGCTAAACATTTTAGACACAGTAAAATGATTGATTGATGTGTCTTTTATTAAATAATTGTATTAAGCTGATTTTCAAGATTAAAATTAATTTTAAAGAGTAGCTAGTAAGAAACAGTATCTTCATCTCTGTGTGGTTTTCCTGAATTGCTGGTAACTGAATGGCTGCTGGATAGTTCAAGACTAATTCCAAATCAATGCGATTTGCTGCTCATTACGTAGATAATCTTTTCCTTTATAATTGGAAGAATGAAATCAGATGTGGGCTATGATGTTTTCTTAACTGAGCATTGGGAGATGCAGGAGGAGAAGAAGGCTCAACACAGCATTGCTGGACTTCTAAAACCCTCCTTAACTCTATGTGCATTTGAACATCATTCAAAATTTTATAAGCAAGTTTATTTCTCTATTTAATGTTATTTAATAAAAAGGTACATAGAGTTAATAATACCTTTTACCTGCCATTTCATAGGTTCAATGTACTGATTAAACTTAGCCATCTATAAGCTGTAAGCTGTCTAGTTATTTACTGTGCCTGATCAGTTCAGACCAAACCTATTGTGGAATATCCACTTGTAGAGCTGAGATACATAAAGCATGAATTGTGGCTTCCGTATTTTGCTTAGGTCGAGCTATTAAACAATTTTCACTATAATATTTTGATACATTTTAAGACAAACCTCAAGATGCATTCCTTTTCTGCCTGACTTCGTTAAACAAATCATAGTGCTTCACCTACTAATTTTCACATAATGCCTGTAATTTTTGCTTGTATTATAACTTATCTATGTTATGACTTCAGAAGGAAATAAGATTTCACCTGTCTCGCTGAGATGTCCCACCTGCACTCCAGTATACTTTCAGAATCTATTGTCCTGTTTCATTCAGATTTGTCAAAGAAATGCAGATCTCAGAGGCAGAAAGAAGGTAAGAAAAAGGCAATTGTTGAATGAATCATTATCCAGAAGAAGCAGAGAGTTGGCAGAAGAGTGTACATAATTGGATCACCACAACATTGGTACCACTTCCCCAAATATTTAAGGGTATGAGACAGATGTGGCGAGTAGTGCGCAAGAAGAGAAGCAAGGACTCTGGAAGCAGTGTGGTAGAGGGAAGGAATCTGTTAGGGGATTCAGAATCCAAATCCATAGGGAACTAGTCACTGATGCCAGTGCTCAGAGAGCAACTTGTTAAGCTCAGTTGTACAATATTCTATACAGTGGAAATAAAGGTCAACTACTACTCATCATTGGGCTATGAGCTGCTCCAACTTCTGGCAGATTCAGAGTGATTAACCTGAAAAACACATCACTACTGCCTTTGTCACCAGGGTTGCAGGAGTCACTGAGTAATGCACCACGTTGTCTTCACATCCTCATCCCTCCCACTGCTTCCTTTCTAGCGGCTCCAAGAGAACAAGAGAGTAAGTGGCTGCTGCACTGAGTAGGAGCTCAACCTACCTCTGCCCAGAGCTACGTACTTTCCTAGACCCAGGAAAAGTTTCTAAAACAGTCAGCTGCAATAAAAGATCCCGGAGGATCTGCTATTTGCTAGTTATCCTGAACATCTCAGTAGATCTCAGTGCAATCTCTCTAGAAGAGACAAATAGAAATGAGAAAATAATCATATCCACAGAGGAGTAACAAGAAGCCATTCTCTAAATACACACCAAGTTCAACATCGCTGGAGACTCATCCTCTGTACCACCAACCATATCACAGTCAAATGCTGTACAAAGCCTATCTTCCACAAATGCCAATTAAAAACATATCATGCACCTACCAGGGCAAAGCTATCCAGAATTTTTTTTTTTTGCGGTGCAAAGGGAGAAAGTTGCACAAGTGCTACTGTTATTTATATTATTATTATTTATATCATTATAAACCACAGCCAAAATTAGAAGCTTATAACAGCCTTGGCTTCTCAAGCATGCAGCTACAAAAAGGCTGTGTCCTCACAGAATTTACACTCTTCACAGACAGACAGAAAAGGAAAGCAGAAGAAACAAAAGCATGGAGACTTACGGATGGTCATCCTGCAAAGGCAAGAATATAGCTCTTCTGAGTTAAATGTGGAATATATGAGCTCAACCCACGCAGACACCATAGAGCCCAGGACCTCCTGCCTCCTGTGTGAGTGCTCTAATTCTTAGGTTATTATGCAAAAGGAAGATAAGTCACATCCATCTTCAAATGAGTAAATGGATCCCAACTGGTTGGAGGTGCCAGCATTTATTCCCTATTGTTCTCTGTATTCCCCATGGAAGGGGCAGTTACTTTAATAAGGGAGAATGACTCATCCTTGGGTGGGCGGATGGACTGAGAGAGGGAATGGTCTCCTTCCATGCGTCTTTGGAAGCAGCTGCTTTCCACTGTACAAGGAATGTAAGCAGCTACGTTATATGGCCTGGATCATATGTTTAATCCCAAGTATCAAAAAGCTTGAATTAAATGGACTGGGTTCTCCACAAGACACACTGCCTCTCTAACAAATGCCATCTTTTCATGATTTTTTTTTCTGACAAATACCGTAGTATTTCTAATTATAGTGGGCCTAACTTTCATCTGGAATAAATTAGTGTTGTCTCTACTAGACAGGCCCAGAAAATGCATGTAAAACTGCAGGATCCTCGCAAGAAAATGAGGCTCTGTGTTAGGTGGAGCCTTGTTGCTAAGCCGGCCTGTTGTTGAATGTTTTAACCCCAAAGATTAAAAACATGGTTTCACATTATGGTCTCTGACTTAGCACAGTAAACAGCCTAGAAAACCACAAGCTAGTAACAGCGTCTTTTTCGCTGCTTGCCATCAATGGCAGACCCTTTTTTTCTTTCCTTTTTTTTTTTTTCAGTTATCCACAAAAATAAAACAGAATAAAACCGAAAACCAAGCATTTTTCAAAGGTAGAACACAATTTAATCTTGAAGACAGAGGATAGAAGAGCGTGGGTTTTCTCTGACTGGGGACTTCTTGTAATTTAACTGAAGATAAATATTTAGATAAAAAGCAATGGAATATTTAATTGTCAGGAACTATTATATTTAAAGAAAGTGCTAGAGTTATTCAGACTTGTTTTCCTATGTGTGTTGACAACCCATTCCCATCATTTACGTTCTGTATGACATACGAATACTATCACTGTTATAATTTGTAAATTGTTAATATTAGGAGTGTAGTGGTCACTATGCTTTCAGCTCTCTATAAAAAAGACATTTTTTACATCAACATTTGGCTGAACATCCATTACTTTCTCATCCATTTTTTGTACACTTCCACCTTCTTTTTCTCAGTCTTCACAGTTTTTTTTTCCCTTTGTTCCTCTGCTGAATTCCCTGCTTTATTTGACCTGGGAAGCTGCATGCCCTGCCTGCTCTTGGATGCAGTGGGAACCATGAAATAAATAAATGAATGGGAAAAAGGACTGAGCCAAGAGTAGGAAGATACTTGATAAATCTAACTACTTGGGACTCAAGTTATACAGCTACTCAGGCACTGGCACGATTTGAATTTGTAGGTGTTACCCCTCCTGGCCTTTCTGGCCTCTACCGTAGTGCTTTTAACATTTACTTGTGCCTTGGTTTGCATGAAAATGTAAGATTTCCAAGTCAGGATCACAACTTCTCATGCAAGGGTACAGCACCTAAGGGGACAGAATGTTCTTTGAATATTACTATGATTAAGTCAAGCCCTGAAACACCTATAACAGATAGAATGAGACTAGAAGCTTTTGTGTTTCTGGAGCTGTTCTCGTTACACTTTCAGACTTTCTCTGATTTTAGGACAAGTTTAAAACTTTATGGATCTCAGCTTATCTATGTGTAAAATAAATTCTATAAGAATAGTTCAAAGAAATTATGTGAAGTATTATTAAAAGGAATTTGAAATCTTTGGATGAAAAGCACAGTACAGTATCTAATAACTAAAACTGTATGGAGAGACTCTCCCAATTCATTCACCAGATAAAACATACTGGTTAAAAAATACCACAAAAGGACTTGGAGAAGAAATACATGTATCAGCATATAATATGTATAACTTAACTTTATAAGCCTACGTTTATCAAGCTTGACTGAGTCTTGTTTGTAATCACAGAAACTCCTTCAAAAGGATTCAAGAAATTTTTTTATCATATCAGAAAAATAATTTTACTCAGAGAATAACAAAGTGAAACTGCTTTTCCAAAAGAAAAATGAACATGTAAGGCAATGCAGCTCTGATACAATTTATATATATTCTACTAATCAATAAAATATAGTTGCTATGGCAACACTGACATCAGAAAGTGAAATACGGAGGTCCATCTTACATAAACACATACACATTCCGATATGTTATGTGAACTTTTGCAATCTAGCAGTGACTTCAAGGAAAAATATGTTTTTACAAAAGAACACATATTTTCCCAGGCTTGATAGATTCTTGTGTAAGAGCTTTTATGAGATTTTAGACAAGTTGTATTTTGTTTCGTAGTCTTTGTTCTTGTGCTTTTCTTACTGGAAACAAGGAAATGTTGGGAAAAAAACTTGCTTTCAATGAAAATTAATTCCCTCTATTAAGGCTACTTCAAACAGTGACAACTGGATGGAGAGAAGAAACCCTACCAATGCACTAGAATATAGATCTTGAGAATAGTTAAAAAGTTTGAACTGTAGATCCTATTTGTATTATGTGGTTCTTGGGGGACAAATTCTCAGTAGCAAGACTGTAAATGAGAACAGATATTTTGCATAGCACTGATGTTCTAATCATATTTGTGTCTAACCTGAAGACTTAATTCTGCTGCCTTTATTAAAAGATGCTACAATCCCATTGAACTGAGTGGAACTAATGACAGACTCTGCTGAGGGTGACTTAGAGGTGATACCATCCAGCTCCATCTAATCCCTGATTTTGTATTTAATATGAACTGAATTTCAGACCTTACTACCAGAATCTCTCAGTGCAAATGCAGATTTCTGGTACAGTCTTCACCTTATACTGCAGCTAAATAAAGCCTATGTTTCACAACAATATAACAAAACAGTGCAAAGCAAAAACTATGGATAACACCTGTTACTTTTAGGACCCCACCTCATGGCTCCCTACATTACTCCTCATGTTTCACCCATCTAAACCACAGTTTGTGTCCTCAGCCACCTGGAGCTGGCAGATATTTTTCTAACTTTGGTGCTATAGCAACCAGACCCGAGGAAGTAAGGCAGAATTATGGCTGCGTGCCGAATTCAGGCTGGAAGCTTGGATGAATAATATAAATGTATTTATATTGTTTATATAGTTTAGAGTGTTTATACAGTATAGTGTGTTTATATAGTTGTGAGGGTGTTCAACTGCTGCATTAAAGGTCTGTGGGAATTTTCATTATCAGTACCAAACTTTCAAGACTACTCTCTGAGAGATGATTTTCAAACACATTTTTAAAAAGAGCTAGTTTAGCTCTTTCAGCACCCAAGTCTACGGAAAACCTCCAGTTGAGATCTCTCAGCGAGATTTGGGTCAGGGTCCTGATTTTCAGGTGAGTTAAAAAGTGAAGATACCTCATCGTGCAAGTGCCTGAAATACTCCTTTAACTGCAAACTTGCTGTGTTTTTGCAAAGAACTGAGAACAAGAAGTGGCATTTTCAGGGATGTATCAGCAATTGTAATCCAAGCAAAATAGTATCTTCGATGAAAAGGCTGACTATTATGTATGATTACCTCTTCTATTAATTTGGATATATAAATTAGACATGTTTCTACAGGCCTATGGAGATCTCAAGCACTGTGTGAGCATTAAATATTAGCATGCATCTGTATTTTGAGTTCAGTGATGCAGAGGCACAAGAGAGGTGCACACCATAACACCTGTATCCATAACATTTGTTCCTTGCCATCGGTATGCATATTCCTATGAATAAAAATAAGAGGACGGAGCTGCCTAAAAAGATCATTGGGTAGATGAATGTACAGCTGTGATAATAAAAGGCCTTCTAAGCAAACAGTTTGCTAAATACTTTGCCCATTTCTGCTCTGCAGCTGTGACCTCCTCCGCGTGTCTCAGCAGGGACACAGAGGAGACCAAAGGGAGGAAGATCGCCTCCGTGTTATCCTCTGGGGATCTGCAAAGCAAGGGGCAAGCGTGTTTTGGAGGGTGCGCGCAGGGTGCAGGGCAGGGCGCCCGGCCGCGGCAGGGACGATGGTGTCCGTGCAGCAGCAGGAGCCCAGGGAGCACTGTGGGGATGCAGGGGTGACAGCAGGGCGCCGCAGAGCTGCCGGGGAAGCTCCGCGAGGCCAGGGGCACCGCCGTGCCTGTAGAAGCTCTCTGAGAAGCCAAGTCTCCAAATACTTCCCCAGACCAAACCAGGTGTGCCAGTTCTGTGCCTTTTTCGTCTGTGATCTGGTGCCCATAAGGCCTCCACTGTCATTTGCAAATAAGTTACTTAATTTCAACCCTAAAAGGCAGCTATCGCTGTTTTTACCTGCAGATGGAAGGCCATCTCCACAAAAGTGCCTTCAGCCAAAGCTTTCCTTGTGTATATAATGTGCACAGACTTAATAGCAGCTTTTATTTTACTCAGTGTGATTACTGAGGCTACTTGCTTTTGAAAGCACCAATAAATCCACAAAGCTTAAGGTAATTAAGGGACAAAGCAGTGCTAAGGGCTTGATTTGCAAAAGAGTTTGATGCACACAACCCAGAACAGTCTGGACTCAACCTCAGCCCATCCTGTCTGTCCCTCTGTGTAAAAATGTTCTTCACACAACATCTGATCTTCGCTTGTCTGAATGTGTTCAGTGGATGGAAACTGGGTCTAATGCAACTCCCCTAGCTTTTATCTGCTTAAATCAGAATCCTATTATTATTTTAACTTTACAATCACTTAATTAAAGCAATGCCCTAGCCAAAAAAAATTGCCTGGGTGGCCTGAGTATTATACTGACATGTTTTTTATGACCTGACCTTTCTGCTGAGTTCAAGAAATCATGCTTGATCACTAGGTCTGGGTGGGAGTTTGGCTTGTGAGGATTATGAGAACGTTACGAGCAAAGCCTACTTGATTTATGCATAATTTTTCACTGAAACTGCAAAACAAGTAGCCGTCAAGTTAATGCCACTTAATGCTGATGGCTTTGAAGGGTCACAGAAAGCCATCTTTTTTATGGGATAGCAAAAAATCATGTTTCTAGGTTAGAGTTATAAATGAATAAGTAAATCATTTATGCATTTCATTCAATTGGCCCCTGCTCCAAACTCATTTAGTGTCTAACAGTTTTGTTGTTGCCCTATGTCCTCCATAGAGATTCAGTGAGATATCGTATAATGTTCCACTGCCTGCAGAGCTTCCTGTCTAGTGTTGTTTTTTTATTTATTTTTATTTTTAATTTAGTGCTTTTAACAATATCTTGGCTTGATCTGATATGAAAACAAGGAGCAGTTCTAGTTCCAGCACCTGGCTTATGTTTGCTGAACACTGTATCATAAAGTACAAATTGATTAAGTTTAT
Organism: Nothocercus julius; assembly: GCA_013398735.1. Classification (NCBI taxonomy): domain Eukaryota; kingdom Metazoa; phylum Chordata; class Aves; order Tinamiformes; family Tinamidae; genus Nothocercus; species Nothocercus julius. Next base: position 816,119 of record VZSV01000114.1, read on the forward strand.
CAAAAAACACGATAATGGGCAAGGTATGTATGTATGTAAAATACATTTCAAGATATTTTGCTTGTAAAAAGTAGCCCACCCAGGACTGCACCTTTGCTCCGGCCACATGAAGGATTTTTCTAGGCAAGGAAGAAACTTAAAGCTAAATTAGGACCTTCATGCTTCCTGCCATATTTGGGAAATCTCACTGGTATCACTGGAGCTAAAATGTTATAAAAAGAACAGTTTAGGTAGATAGGGGTTTGTTAGGTCACAAAATAGTCTTAAGCGAGGTCTAAGCAGGTTGGGAGATCCCCTTGGGTGGGAAGCAGCTCCACACTGGCTGGGCAACAACAGATCCAAGCGCAGGGACCGCGCTGGTCACAGCAGAAGTGGTTGGAGCCTGAACTCACTCTGCCTCCTGGATCGACAGCTCGCACGTATCCTGCTAGAAGAGGAATGGATGGGGTCTTTTCTTTCCTGAACAGGCTCTGAACTACTTTCATGCCCTCTACCAAGCGCAAAATTAAAGAAAGTTGGGAAGACGTCACGTCAAACGCAGCTTTGTTATAAGATGAAGCCAACTGCTGAATTTATGAGCTTGGAGACAGAATGAGTATTTAACTCGGTTTTACTAACAATATACCGCATACTCACAATGCATGTTTTCACCAGCATTATCTCCCTAGGAGTCCTCTCAGTGAAGAGGACGGTCCCCCACAGGAACCCTATGATTAAGCAGAGATCTTCTAGAGAAGTCACAGGATTTGCTCTGTGTCATATCGCAGCTCAGCGGTATCCTGAAACCCCCAGCATTAATCACATGAAAACTGCCCTCCTTGGTTAAATCTGCCTAAAAGCAGGAAAAACTCAAATTTAACTAATCAAGAGGAGAACTGGCCACCTCACTGGAACAGAAGAAAAGTGCTTAGTAGGAGAATATCCAAAACGTGGTATTTTAAAAGGAGGATGAGAATTAATTCAGTAGAAAAGATAAATCTAAATTTCTGTAAATCTACAAATCAGAGGTCAACACATGACCAGCAAAGAGATGTTGTGATAACTGTAAGCATATCCTCATCATATAAATAGACACAAAAAAATGCTTATACATGAAGACATCATGACAACCAGTGAGGCCAAAGAACATCAATGGGCTGAATGACACCAAAGGGAAATAGCGTAGGAAGATGTTTAGAGGGGTTTATTCCTAGGATACTGTTAAAACTCAAGACTTACTAGGTCCTATCAGTCTGATAGAAATATTTGATAAATATGTGAAGCTTCCTTGGCTTTGGGGGTAATGTAGGACTTTTTTTTTTTTTTTTTTTCTCACTCTATCAATGACTAACGTGATGGTACAAAGTGGCATAAATGGGAACCTGGGTGCGGTGGGCTAGGTACGCTGTTTTTTCCTTTTTCCAGGTTTTCTGTTTGACCCTTGCAGCATGTGATGGTGTGACCATTAGTAGAGGGCCTTGTGAATAGATTTCTGGGTATAAAATGAAGTAATACTGTCATCTAAAACGTCTATTTTCCCTCTTTTTCCTCAAAAGAGTAGCAGTGTATTGATTAGTAAGTGTAAAACCCCATTCTTGTTTCATCATCAGAAAATGCTGGCACCGATTCCCTGCGACAGGAAAGCAAACGTGTGCAGATAGGCCGGGTACGTCACAAGCACTGTGACTGCCATGCTGTGATGTGAAACTAATTGATTTGAAGGCAAACACCTGGGCAGACCGTCGGGCGGAACACACACGCAAACAGCAGGACAGCCAAGGAGAGCCACCGTGCCGCGGTGCATCCCGGCCGTCTGCACCGTGCTCGGCAAGCCCTTCGTTCCTTACAAACAAAGAAACTCCAGAAATTGGGGCTATTTTAGCAACAGCCGCCAGAAGAGAGATGCACGATCATCTCAGCACACATGGCCCGTGTGCCAAGGCGGGATGAGCTATTTCAGAAAGCCTTGCATGCTAAAAACAGGCTTTTCTCCCCTGACAGGAAATCTCAGTTTTTGTCACAAATTCTTTCCTCTCTCTCCAACAGCAGCGCCCAGTGTCAGCCAAATCCTGACAGGCTGCACAGTCATATCCATTTTTGCCCATTCCCCTTCAGACTTGCAAATAATATCCCCGATTTATCCTCTGCTGTCAGGCACAGGGCACTGCTGGTGAAAGGGCTGGGAAGCAGAACCCACTGCTTTTGCCTCTCTCAGACCAGCAAAACAGAAGCAAAGATCCGAGAGGGCACGGCAGGAAAAGCAGCAGCAAGATGTGTGGGATTGCCCAGCGCAGCCCGGTCTCCTTTAAAGGTGCCAGCAAGCCTCACCAGAGCAGGATGTCAGGATAATGTAAAGAATCCACTTTTTTTTTTTTTTTTTTCATTTGTCCCCGTCATCAGTCCCCATGCCCCCTCCCCCTAAGTAAATGAAATCAATCAGCAGGGATTTCTGTAAAATACATAAAACAGTCATCTTCCAGACTCTACCAGAAGATAAACGGTTCCAGACATTGGACCGCAGCCATTTTCCCACACATGCTACAGTGTTTTGTCATCCATATTGGGCCATAAGAGTGAGTCTTTTTTTTTTTTTTCCCTCCCCAGTCAACAGCCAATGCTTCTCCTTCTAGCACAGAGCAACTAGTATAGTAAAACCATTGCAACGAGAGTCATTTTTTTCTGCACAGTTTGTAATAGAATGGTTTCTTTCCTAATCTTACAGGCTTCTGGGGTCTTGTACATAACTGTCCCACGTCTCCGCTCTCATATCACCTAATGTTGCCACTGCCAGCTAGGGCTTCACAACCCTTCCAGTATTAAAGCACAGCAAACCAAACAAGCCACTGAGCCGAGCGGAGCAGCAAACTCTGAGCAGGGCAAAACTCATCTGAGAACTTTCTAACAAGAAATAACAGGACTGCACAGAACAGCGCGTGCTGCTTTTTGTACTCATTTTCGGTGAAAGATACAAATACACGACAAAAGATGCATCGCAATATGAGTTTACGGTTCATTTTAATGAATTTTCAAGCAAGCCCTTAATAATCTGCTAACATAAAATGCACCCTGGAAAGAACCATGGGGTTTTCTCTTTATTAAGAAATGTGCAACAAAATTCTATCCTTAATTAAAACAGGAGCAATTTTATTAACGGCAGTAGATTTAAACCTGACTTACCTCAGTGTAAGTGAGGGTAGAATTTAGCCGTGGGCTGTTTACATGCTGTAGTTCCAGTTAGTTTAGATCTATTTGGGTGGGAACATCTTTCCCCTTTCCAGCAAAAATATTCTTGCCCACCCCTTTTCACCTCACATGAGGCCAAAGCAGGCTTTTTGTTCTAAGATATTTTTCAGAAAGGCTACAAACAAATCTCAGCCTCCACAGGAGATGACCTTATTAAACAAAACCACCCTCTGAAGTGATGGACACCAGCAGTTTTAAAGTTTGTTTACAAGTTTTCTAAACAAGCCACCTCAAACAGATAAGCTTATTTACGTCTTAAAAATAAATAAAACCTCTAAGTAAAAGCTATTTAATAAAAGCAATATTTATGCTTGTTTTCAAAGCTGCAAAGTGCTCCCAAACAGTACTAGCTGCTGTATTAAACATCACTGCTACAGTACAGAAACTTACTGTCTACAGATATCCTTAGGCTTCACTGTACCTTTGAACCAAAATCACTTTCTTCTGTACTTCATTTTCTGGTTTCTTGCAATGTGAGGCTCAGATGCTGACAGATGGCTCCTCCGTCACCGAGAGCCGCTTCCGCCGCGTTATCTGTGCCAGCTAATACTTCCACGATGCTTAGCTGTTGTCTGTGGAGCTGTGCTCTACATCATTTCTAGTCTGATCAATGCTCTGCTTGGTTTTAGGTTGGCTTCTAGTCCCGCCTCCTGCTCTTGAAGAAACGAAAACTCACAGCTGGATTTTCTATAAATCATCCCTTTTAGCAGGGGCTGCGCAAGTATGGCAAATGCTACAGCTAAGACCTACTGCTCTATTTGAAACTTCAAAAACAATCCCTCATCTTAATGATGCACACATGAAAGTTGATCATGTACTAAAATCACTAATTCTGAAAAATAGCGGCCAGATAATTGTGACCTTCAGGGCTTAGAAGCTGATTAATGTAACACAAAGCTCGTCTCTATTCCACAGGGAGAGTATGGTAAAACATATTGCCTCAGTGGATTGTTTTATAGAATATTTTGCTTTGAAAAGGGGCTTGTCATTCTTACAAAGATAGATTTATATCTACAGTATAGAGCTTTTTTGACGGACTAACCCAGAACACATACATTCGGGCTAGTAGCCCTTAGCTAGAGAGCCTTTACTATCAATCTTTTGAAGTATGGGCAGGAAATACTTTTATTTTCTGTACAGCACTGAATGCACTAAACTGCCCTGAACTCATTATCGTGTTTAACAAGGAATAAATGCAAGGTGGTACCATAAAAACAGCAGTAAGAACTTTGTTCCTATACACACAGGAAGGCAGAGCCGATTTCTGTGAACTGTGCAAAATGTTTTAATCTCCCACGCTCCAGACTGTGCTGCAGAAATTAAGAACTACCAGGCACACCTGGATGCAGCTGGAATGAGCTGTTAAGTCCAGAGGTTCTCGGATTCTTCTAGAGTGAGAGCCACATCCAGCAGAACCTGTCAGAAGGGCTCTCTGTCCCCTGCCTGATGATTAAAGCAGTCGCCCTTCTCATTAATGACTGATCGTGTTCCCGCGGCAGACACAGTCCCCAGCCACTGTCTCAGACTCACTTAGTGGCCACCACTGGAAAAGAGGTGCCACCACGGACTCCGGCATGTGCGGCTTTTCCCCAGTGTGCCCCTTCCAGCAATTGGGATGTGGGGGCTTCCGGAGGTAGATGATAGCGTAGGACAGCTCTGTTCAGTACTCATGCCAGACCAGTCTCCTATGAATGACTGAGTCCCTTTTTGAACTTCGTTATTTGCTGGCACTTGATTACACTAAATCTCAATGAGTGCCAAAAATGTAGTGGAAAAAATATGGAAAAAAAAAAAAAAAAAAGTACTTCTGCCTATTTACACTTATTGTCAAGCCATTTCATTACATGCCACATCGTTCTTACAGCTTCAGTTTTTCCACAAGATAAATGATTTCGCAGGCTTTTAACATATCCCATTTAATCCTCTTTTTCCCTAAGCTGAAGAATCTCATCTACTTGGTGCCTCTGCTGATCAGCCTTGTGGCCTCTCCATATGCACTGCTGCTCCTGGTAAGAGACACACTAAGTCCTTCAGTTCAGATGCCAGAAGCTCGTACCACACGATCTGTGCTCCAACCTTGCTCCTAGTCTGCGATGGCAGTTTTGTGGAAATGTGGAAACGTTTCCTTTTCTGTTTCCTTGATTACCGTTTTGCAGGCGGTAACTGCAGATAGTCATCTGGTGATCTGATCGCTCTCCACAACCACCACGAAGTGGCCTGCACGCAAGAATCTGAGCACAACTGAGCCAGACAAATTTCCCAATTGCCACTAGCCAGGAAGAAAAGAGCACGGAGTAAGTAGCCAGGAATGCTCCTAACCGGAGGCAGCGCAACTCCCATGCAGCTACTGCTCTCCCGACTGGCAGCCACGGGCCCTGGGCTCGCGGCCAAGCAGCTGCGACTCCGACTCGAAGAGCTGCAACGACAGAGCTCTCCCGTGGATGCACGAGCTGATCGATGCCAGCGGCGCGCCGGGGGGGAGCGAAATTCCCAGGGCAGAAGCACCATCCCTGCTTGGGGATGGCCCGAGCCAAGTATGTAGAGGCAAATATAATTAATCTGCTCTCCAGGTGCTGTTGTACATTTGATACTCACTTATCAACTGTCAAAACAGACATGACTGATTAAGATTACGTGTTTGACCTTTAAAAGGTACTTGAAAATCCACAAATAGGACTAATCAGGAGCACATACCCATTTGAATAATAACCAAATTTTGAATCTGTAGCAAAGGTTGTAAGAGGTGATTAAAGTCTTAATATTGCAGTGTGACACGCATTAAATATACCCAAGATGGGGCATCTTCCAAGGACTTTTACTGAGTATTTTATGTACTTGCTGAAGTAGTTTTTATACCACACAGGACAAGATATGGTCTTTCTCTGCCCTGAAACTTTTGACCATCACCTGAATAACAAGGAAAAAGCAAGCTGAAGGTGAAAGTAAATATATTTGTTCTTCTCTTTGGTTTCACACTTCACACTGATTTCTTTTGGGATGAAAATAAATGGGAAGATCTGCTCCTGCCACTAAACAGCATTCAATTCACAGGATCAAACTTGAGTAAATACAAAATAAAACAAAGCAAAATCTGCATTTATCACTCTGCAAAACTGCTTTTCCTGAGCCACACTATTTGCTAACTGTGGACACAGACCTACAGCAGTATTCTGTGCACCAGTATGGCTGAAGACAGAGAAAACGCTGAGGCACTGGAAGCTAAATCACCTGCCCTTCCTGTTTGCAACCTATCCGATAGTTTTTCCCCTGGTTCTGTTTTAGATCACTCCAATGAACTTTCTCCAAAGAACTGTTGACACGAATGAGTCCATGCTCCCTGGGCTTGGAATCCTTGGTTTAGGAGTGGTGCAGGGCTGTGGATGAAGGGCAGTAACATAGTTCCTCCTGCCACCCGTCTGCAGATGCTACGGTTCTCACTTCTCCCTGCTCTCGAGCAAGGGGAGATCTGCTAAGATAGGATACCAGATCAGACCTCAGTAAAAAATCAGAGACGTCTTCCCAAACTGTGACTCTGGAGGTCAGATACAAGAGATTATGATGAGATATTGATCTCTCTCTATAAATTACCATTTATGAAGACTATGTATCTCATAAATGGTCATGTAAAGTAAAGAATTTGGAGATGTACTGATTTATTCTTTTGGTAATATGTGAACCACAGGCAAGAAAGATCTATGGGTGAAGAGGTTACAGTGCCCCACAGATGTTCATTCAGGCATTCTAACCCACTAAATGTCTCTGATGACCATTTGGGTACCACCACAACACATGTTTTGATGGACAGACTTCTGTCAAAGACAGATCTTGTTCCTCAGTGTAAAGAGCTAATTTTTACGGAGCTAGGACTCTAGCCAGGGACCTTCAGTGCTCACAATCTGTGATGGAAATATGGTCAAGCTCCACAGGGTTTGGTGAAAGTTTGCCTTATCTGGCTCTTAAAAATGCTGAATCATAGATAGGATAACTTAGGTCAGAAAAGATCTCAGGAGGTCTCCAGACCAACCTCTTTGCTCTTCTGGCTGTTCTGAATACCAGGTTCACAAACGGTTACAGATTCCCATAGGTGCACCGGAGATAGGAAGAAGGGGAAGAGTGAATTATTTACCATTTTTTGCCCCAATGATTTGCAGAGAGAAAAGATCTCCCTTTTCAGTGCATCTGGGATGGCTGTGTCTGCTTGTCCCAGGATTCTGTTTTGCAATTGAACAAATTTAATACTTTGAACCTCCCACCACGAGGCTGTTAAGGGAAAGGCTTTAATAGTTTAAAGGTAGTCTGTAAAATCAGCTTTCATACTGTGCAGTGCATTTGCTTACAATGTGGCAATAAGAACTAACAGAAATCTGTATTTCACATCTCAAAACTAAGACGCTTAAGAACATATTACTTAATCATATTGTCAGAATTTGCTTTTGCAGTCATTTAGGAGAAGAAAGAAGAGATACAAGCACACTGTGCAGGAAGGAACGGCAAGCCTCAACTCGAAGTATGACAGGAGTTCACATTGCACAATCCTTGACATAAACGCACTCAGGTCCAGACCAACACCTTCTCCCTACATCTGCTCTTGGGAGACTGCTCTGGTACCTTCCTTCTCTGCTGGTCAGGAACTTGATTTTCAGCTGCAAGATGTTCTGTGCCGGGTTACACACATCATTCTTTGGCCAACACCGGCCTCCACTTCAAAGAGCTTTTTATTCTCACCACTGTTTACTTTCTAATTATAGGTAATGAGAGTAGCCCTGTTCCTCTTCACTTTGTTCCGCCTGCTGACAGAAGACTAAAACACCGCCCACTGTTTTAGTCTTTTTTGGTAAAATAAGCTATTTTACCTCCAATCCTAAGAGCCTTTCTGAATCTATGGATGATAATTAAATTGAGACTGGAAGATGGGGAATGTGAACGGAACACAGTACTGCTGATGAGGCTGTACTGTGTCCTGTACTTGGCTCTCCTGTGCGGATGCACTGCCTGACAGCCAACGGTGGCACTGCCTTGTTAGGCCGTATTTTGTTGAGTGACTTGTAGTTATTTTCTAATCTGCAAATACATTGAAGTCTTTGTTCTCCCCGTCGCTCCCAACTGCCACCCTCCCAGATTACGCTAGATATTTCCTGCTGCTGTCCTTTAATCTTGCTCTCGTGCAGCTGATAACCACGGTACTACTGCAGATTGAACCGCTCCGAGAAGGAAGGTACACAGAGCCCGTGCCCTGTTCTGCACTCCAGCTTTGGCTCCGCCACTTGCCAACTACCTTTGATCCCTTTTTACTTTAGTTTAGGCTTTGTACATCCTCATCTAGCCCGAAGTCTCTGCAAGACTCCAGAGAAAGCACCCAGGCTGTCATTACGTGTCCCCAGGACCAGGTCACCCGTCTGGAGGGTGAAGCTTTCGGTGCTGGGGGCCCTGACCGAGTGTGAGCTCTCCCTTTTACATCAGGTTTAAGGAAACATCATCTCCTACTTATGGCTGCTGTAACATGCTTCAGAATTAAAACTGCTCTCTGAAATCCTGGACCCAGGAATATATATATGCATCTATACACACATACGCACATATGTATTATGAAAGCATTAACAATACCCATTTTTGCTTTCCTGGAGTTCAATTAAAAAAAAAAAGTCATGTGAGTTTAGGCTTCACCTTGTTATTCAGGTGATGGTCAAAAGTTTTCACTTTTCCTAAAGATTATGAAAGTTTGAAAAGTTGTAGAGATGAGGAAGCATAAAGAGATGGGCAACATGGATATGATTTATCCTGTGACATTTAGCAGAAAAAAAAAAAAAAAGGGAACAAGGGGAAAGGAAAAAGAACGTCCTCGCACTCACAGCTCCGTATCACAAAGGATATTTCACGGCAAAATCAAAACAAGAAAGTAATCTGGAAAATAGCTATCTAAAGCAGAAAATTGTAATGATAATTTGCTGCGTCTGATTTTCTGTTTTGCCTGGCAGTTTTCATGCTCTAGATGCCCTTACCAAATGCTGCCATTTTCCCCAAAGGCATCTTGAGCTATTTGCCATACATTTATTACTGCAGTGGTTATGTAAAGTAGTTCAGCTATACTACCACCATTTGATGAGCAACCCATACACTTTTGTATTTTCCTATAAAATGCCTTCTTTGAAGGATTAAAATATGTATTACCTAACTTATTTTTCAAGAAAACCTCTCTCACTTGGTATTCATTTAGCTTTTTAAAGTCTCTCTTCTAGTGGAAAAAGTCTCTAGTTTACATGGCATGTCTGTGTCATATGTGCTCCCTTTAATAGCCAATATAAATGTTTTTCAACTCTAAACTCTACAGCTTGAGTCTCCCTTATGTACGTCAAGCTGCTGCTTTACTCATCGCACTACAGAACAATTGCTCATGAACCCACTTGCCTGGCTGCAAGATCAGGAGCTGCCCAAGCTGAGCTGAAAGCACCTGGGTTCGCTTCGACTCAACTGGGTGATAAATCGTATCCTGCTGCCCAACTCCTTGTTTAAAATGTTCCTCAGCAAACTCCGTTTCCTGCTTCTCCTTCTCCTGTAGGATGAAGAATCTAGATGCCTTAAACTGTCACTTTCTGTATCTATATGACATAAGCCTAGTTCAACATTAAGTTCAGTCAGTCCGTGGCAGAGACAGAATGCTTCACTGGATCATGCAGATGCTTCAAAGGGCTCAGAAATAAAAATTCTTGGAATTGCTGCATGACATGATTCAAACCTTTTTAAAAGTTGATATTAAAATGTGAATCATTGGCTTGCTTAAGGGGAAAGAAATCTTGTTTTCAGCAAAAAAGTTAATTGGGTGGCCTGTAAATCAGTAATTAAAAACACCACTAACAGACAATAATCATCTGGAAGTGCTAATTTTCTTCTGTACATAAAAGGATTAAAAGGGACACAGGAACAGAGGAAAATTCAGCATCAGCATTTGTCTCGAGACACAGAGCGCTCAGGGGCTGGCTTAGCATACCCCTGCTGGGACCCAAGAGCTACAACAGGATTTTTCTGCTCCTGTGGAAAAAAAAAAAAAAAAAAAAATTTGGATTGTTGAATCCACATATACATGCAGTTTTTAAAATGACCTCAGTAACCCACTACTGAAATGTCATCCTGAGGGACATCATCACCATCAGTATCTTCCACAGAGCACTTGTCAGATAGAAGTGCTGCCTCCGTGGGTAGAAAACAGCTGCTATTTCGAGTGTGCAGCAGCACTACGGAACGATAAAAGACTGGAAGCGAGGAATATGGTTTCCGAATTAAGCAGTAGGAGTAATTTCTGCCGACAGGATGCAATTATTCCTCTCGTAAAAGAACTGTGGAAGACTTAATGGTTTCAAGCACTAATACCTAGGGAAACAGCGTTCCCTAAATACCTAGCCAAGTGCTAGGTTGACTTGGAGAAGAGCAAATCTTTGAGAAGACATCCTGTACTACCTAAAACTACTAAACTACTAAAACAGCCTGGTTCCCAATACTGCTGTAGCTTGACTGCTTGGTTTCTGAAATCAGGTTTGATTTCAGGGTGAAATTTCTTCAGTATCTCACAAGAGCAGTAGGTCACGTCCCAACTGTGCAGTAGCCCGAAGCACAGACTTTCTACCATCGTATCTCAATGCCAGGTCCATGACTATTTTGGGTAGTCTTCTGAAAAGACTACTATGCTTCCAAATGTCCTGGCCATGAACACCCACACAATCTGAAACTACATAAAATATATCAAAGTAAATACAACATGCTTCTGATACTAATTTTATTATGGTCTGATCAAAATATATTTCCAGAACAGAAAGAAAAGCAGCATTTAAATGTAAAAAAATGTTTCACTTATGGCTAAAGTGCTTCTATCATCTGAAAGTTTCTTTGTAGATAAAGAGTTGAGTGAAGAGTGCCAGGCCTTAAATACCCTATGGCAACTCCAGCTCTTACATTTATATGCAAAAATTCATAACCATACTTATGATAACAGGTAAACAGGATTCTCCACAAAGCACCCAGCCTTCTCCTGCACAAAAACACATCAAACGCTCCAGACAAGGCTACTCGTTTACCTAACCTCTTGCAGCATATCAGGCATTTTGCAGAGATTTTAAGGTGGGTGTTCATTAAAACAAAGGTGCTATTTACCACAGGTGAAGATTATATCTAAGCAACAGGAAAGACAAAGTTTTTCTGCCCAGTCCTACCTCAGTCCTTACAGATATTACTCCCCAAAATTGCTTATATGATGGCAATTTATTCGAGGACCTGCTTTGCAATTTATTTATGCTGTAATCAACACACTGAAGGTTTATTTTGAACAAGCAGTTGTAAGAATGGACATGAATTCTCAGTGCTAGCAATGCCAGGGAATAAATGATTCTCCTATAGTCTGACTGAAGAGAGAGCAAGGGAATTTGGTCTGTTATTATTTCATAATGCAGCATTTCTTCTTTTGAAATATGTAGCGAGTAGTACTGAGGAAAATTCAGTGTGTTTGTGGTATGAAACCTTGTCTCTCTGATCTTTCAGAAACTCAAACAGCTAATGTTTGCTGGTTTTGTAATTCACATTATTGACATTTTTTTTTCTTTCATTCCATGCACGGATGCACACACATGCACAAAGAAGCTATACCAATCATATTTCTGTCACCACAATCCTCCAGATCTTTCAGCGTGCTTTTCAGAAGGGAAAAAAGACAAATTAAAGAAAAACAAAACCTGACAGTATGGGAATATGGATTCTCCCAAAGTTGTTTCTTCCAAGGTAAAATATGCTTTAAGAATCTCAATTAACCGTATTGATGCTAGGCAAATATGCAGACATGTGAGGCTGTCAGTTACAGCTGATGCAGCCAAGGCAAAAGATTTTAGAAATGAGGAGTCAGAATACATGGGAACAGAGAGAAGGCATTTTTTCTTAAGAGTGAGACACAATGAGATTTCATTCCATTCACATCATTCTGCTATCTTGTAAAATGGTTCAAACTAGGCCTATTTTTGTGTGCCAAGAGAATACGATGCCATAGGAGGCCTTGTCCTTCCCTAACTGTTGGAAAAGCAACAAAGAGTTCCAAGTACAAAAAAAAAAAAAAACCCATGCTGTGGTTTTGTGTTTTGTTTTCAAGCATCACTTCTAGGAAAAAAAAGACAGAAAGATATTCTGCACCCAAGTACCAAGCCAAATGGTCGAAGGGGACTTATTTTCAACCTTCCAAGCATGTCATTCATGGTAAGAGCTCAGCAAAGTCATTGCTGGTAATTCTATCATTTTATATCATTTTAAGTGTTTATAACACATGAGAAATAAGCCCTCTTAAAATGAGGAGTTTGATCCTAAGCACTTCATGGACACTTGCAGATCAGCTTCCAAAATACGAGCTGTTTCACCATGTCTACAGATTTTTTTCAGACGTTGTAAGTTAATATGTTTTAAGTTGCAAGGTACCCGACGTCTCACTTGAAAAAGGGATCTTCACAGGAAAATGAACTGCTACAAAAAGTAGAACCTTGTCTGAACTATAAGGAGACTCTATTTAAAAGCTTCATTTTTATTTGCTGTATTTAAATGACTGCTATTATAAAGCAATATAAATAAGGAAGCTAAAACCAGAAATAAAATATAAGAATCAGGTTGTCTTTCGAACATCTCATTTAAATACATGACTAACGAAGTATAAAATTCTCCTTAATAGTACAGGCAGGATCAGCAACCTGATATGCCTTCCATTCCACCAGGATTGTATGGCAGTGTCATATAAGAGGCACAGTTCTCCTTGAGGACACACTAACCAAATAAACAAAATTAAGGGTCAGGACTTCTGCAAGCACACGAATTAGCCTGATTTACAATGGATTTCTAAGCAGTTGTTTTTTATCCTATTTGTAGTCTCTCGCCAATGCAGATATTTTGTTATCTCGTACTGTGCAAGGGGTTGCATTATAATGGCCTTTCTGTTGGAAAGAGCGTTAAAAGTTTCCCCTTCTCTTAGACACATCTATTGACACAAAACGTAGGAACTGGTTTTGAAATCTCAGCACCTCTGTTGGATTTAGCTGAAATCAGACAACAGGCGCCAAAGCCAGAGTGTTGCAGAGGGAAATGGAGACACAGCACAAAAAGAATTTCCATAAAACCACTGTTTCCGTTGGAAACCAGAGAAAATATATACTGATTAAAAAAAAAAAAAAATGTTTCTACAGATTTTACTGGCTAAAAATTCCTGCAACTCCAGCCGTTGCCCACTAGAGGCCGTGAAGCCCTTACATCTCTCATAATCAAATTTTTTTTTTTTTTTTCAGAACCAAATAAAAAGGAAACGAGAAATGGAAAATGCATTAAAACCTACAATGAGAAATGTCATTTCTGAGCACTAAAATCCTCGAAGCGCTTGCTTAAAGCCAGGGCCGTCAGCGGGAGGCAGTGCTGGCAGCCAGCGGTTCCTGCGTGCATCAGGAACCTTGCAGGATGCAGGATGGTGTGCAGGAAGAGAAAAAGGAGGAGGAGGAGGAAGAAGAGAAGGAGGAGGAGGAAGAAAAGGAGGAAGAGGAGGAGGAGGAAGAGGAGAAAAAGGAGGGGGAGGAAGAGGAGAAAGAGAAGAAGGAGGAAGAGGAGGAGAAGCTACTCATTCCTGACAACATAAACCATGAGTAGTGGAACACACTGGGCCACTTTTAAAATTAATTATTCTTTCTGAGTATCACGTAACTGCACCAGAGCCTGGTGAGTGGTAGCAGTCCCCCAAAAGGATGCTGAGAGTGAGCGGGATTTAATGGCTGGAGTTATCTGGAGCAAACACATATGCACAGAAAAAGCACTGGGAAGGCTGATGTGCTGGGGAGAAACTTGGGGATCTTACTTGGTACCCGGCGTGACAGGGTACCCAGGTGACCCAGCAAGGGCCGGGAAGAGCAGGGAAGAGCAGACGGGCCTGGCCCACCAGGATGGGAACCAGCTGTGCCGAGCGAGGGGAGGGAAAGGCAAGGAGCAACCTGGAGAAGGCACCGGGACCCGCTGGCTGAGGGGGCAGACCGGTGCAAAGGGGCGACGGAGAGGACACGCGGATGACAGGCAGTTCACCCCTATGTTACTCAAGGGCAAAACAAGGAATTGCGAAAAGCGAGCAACACTTTGACAGCTGCGTTTTGCAAGACACCAGCGACCAAGCAATTTCTGCCCAAACCCACTATTCGGATGGTTCCAGGGTGTAAGGATTTCTGCTCTTGCATCCCACTTCTGCAAGGATCCTTGACTGGAGCTGTTGGTAGGGCCAACCTCCCTTCTCAAACAGATGTCTGCAGACCTGGGGTGCCTCGAGGGGCAGCTGGGACGTTATCTCCTATTGGTGTCTCCTGTACTGCAGCTCCTGCAGGGCCCTGAGAGCAGCCACAGGTGTTCACATACTCTTTAATCCAATTAGGGCTCTTCTAAAGGAAGTTATTTTTTCTGTTGTCACAGAAGTTACACTTAATGGGTTTGCAGTTATTAGGCAGTTAGAAAAGTTATTTGCACTTAGCGATTTGCTGCCAGAAACGTAGCAAGAGACAAGCACTGAAGTTCCTGTGAATCCCACAGCTGCCGTGACTTTTCCATATGAAGAAGGAGCAGTTGCCTAAGGCATTTTAAAGACATGCAAGAACACAGAAATGGTTTATTAATACTGGAAGTGAATGTGCAGTTATTGAGAGCAGATGGTCAGTTCGCATAGGGAATGAACCTTGAATTATCTAGACTTGCAGGACTACTGCACACAGTGAAATAGGACCAAATTCACAAGCAGATATCCCACATGTCCAGTCAGAGACTCACTCAAATCTGCAGCCTAGATAGTGTGGCTTAAATCCAGATAAAACTGTCAATATTAAATTGAGTCCGAGTTCCAGCCCTTTCTTTTGGTTTTCACAGAAGTCAAAGCTAATCTTAAATAATAAGGACCTTAAAAAAATAATTAGATGAGCATCATTAATAAAGCTAGGAATCAAGATCCCTTGCACCACTCTATTGTATTAGGGGTGTAACAGACAGCAGCAAAGAGCCAAATGCTCTTTGTTGGCTCAGTCAAACCAGAGTGTAATTACTGGGGGGAAGAAGAGAGGCTTCAGCCAAAGAGGTTGGTTGTGTAGATCTTCCTGCATGTGTCCAGGGAGGGAATCCAAAAGGCAGATGGGCCCCTGAAAGTCCGGTGTCCTCTTCCCAAAATCCATTCGTGAGACAAGCACTGGACTGCAACAGAGCTCTGAAGATCGGCCCAAA
This sequence comes from Nothocercus julius, assembly GCA_013398735.1. Lineage (NCBI taxonomy): Eukaryota > Metazoa > Chordata > Aves > Tinamiformes > Tinamidae > Nothocercus > Nothocercus julius. The sequence continues at coordinate 831,590 of VZSV01000114.1, forward strand.
GGTTGCAACCGCATGAATGGCAGAGACAAGCCTTGTATGTTATGGAAAAGGGATATCAATTCTATCTGATGAGAGCAAGGGATGTTGGTTTGGTAGCATTAGCCATCAGTGCAATTTGGGAATAATGATAACGTAAGTCATCATCTCCCTTTCAGATCAGCGACTGATAAAGCGTGCAGATTTGGCCTGATGTTGGGAGGCTCTATGCTCTGACTATGCCCTTTTGGCTTTTGTCCCCATCAGAGATGACAGAGCCAGCCCATGGCTGGAAGTCCAGTCATGAGGACTTTCAATCTTCATTGTAAAATCTTCAGATTTAGCATAATATGGACACTGCATTCTTTTTTTTTTTTTTTTTTTTTTCCCCCTTTTTCCCAAGGATCCAAAAATCCTTGGGATTTTTGTGATACTATGCATTTTGTTCCTATCAACAACAACTACCACACATATTTACAGAATACCAGTTATTGCATGAGCTGTGTATTTCATGGCCTTTAGCTTATCCTGCCTTGACAGAACTCATTCAGGAAAAAAAGGGGTGTTATTTCCTTTTCACAGCGAAGAATTCAGGTACAAGCAGCAAGGGACTTGATGGTCACCTATGGCCATACATGGTCACAGAGGGAATATAGAAGGATCTCTGCTAGTCCTAGTTCCCAGTTCCTCTTGTATACATCCCTGTTCGTAACCATGTGCTTCTGTGAAAATATTGCCTATTCCTCCACCTGTAAGAGCTTGCTTAGTGTGTAACTTCCGTGGAGGGCTGTCATCTTAACACAGTATGAGGAACACTCTTCTTTCAGAAACCAGTAAAGTTTCTGCATTATTACTTATTTATTTTACTTACTAATACTTATTAATATTTATTTTAATGGAAAAAGCTTCTTTCCCTTACTGCCCCTTCAAGAAAACTCACCTAACTAAAGTTACATGAACTTGCCCTTGCGAACAGGATAGAATTTGCATTTTCAGGGATTTGCTTATGGCAAAAAGCTCCATTTGAGATTGCACAATTTTTTTATTTTTTTTTTATTTTTTTTTAATGCCAGAAATCAGCATAGCAGGCCAGTTTGTTTCCAGATCACTACATAATTCAGCAATTTCATGTCTGGCTTTGCGGTGCAATGTGCAAAAATATCCTCGTGTAAGTGACAAGCTTTCACAGCCAAAAGACTGTTCCAATACCTGTAAGGAGGGAAAGTTGAAAGTGTTGTGGCCATTTTAAGAATCCTTTCCTTTACCCTTGATCTTTTAACACTCAAGCTGGAAATCACATGATACTTTCAGAGCCCTACGGTGCCAGCTACAACATTGTTAGGACATTGGTATTTTGGCTCAAACCCTCAGAACTGCTTTAAAGCTTTCCAAATGCTTAAGCAAGCAAAGTTGATACAACACTTGGGATGCCCAGATTTGATCCAGAATTCTGACAAAATGTGATTTACATATGTATGCACATGCTGAAACGTAGGATAAAGAAAATCTTAACTATAAAAGAATAACTCTAGTAATATCTGAATAATGCTGGCTATTCTTGGAAATATTTTATACTTCTCTGAAAGGTATGTGATCCCACAATGATTTTAATAGCCCATTGCTATTGCATATGCCATGACAATTCCATTTAGCATTGTGTAGAGACTTCCCACCTTTCTAAAAATTCTGCAGATCGTTTTGGCCATAAAAAAAATTTGTTTCTTTGGCTGATGCTTATCCCAGTGTTCACTGATTAAATACGTGGCCGCAACTTCAACAGAAAAATGAAGAATGGTGTATGGGAAGTCTGCATTACAAGTACTCTTTCTGTTCATGACTAAGCACTAACTACTCAGGCCATACACATAAAATGTAAATGCAAAATGTAAAAATGCAAATGTAAAACTGAAATTTGCAGAGTCTAAATAAACTGAACCAAACCAAGCTATTATGAACCATTTTATTTTTCTAGAAGGTTATAAAAAAAGTTTTACTATAGATGCTACACTGAGACTGTGGCAAATTTGCAGTATCATTGTAGGCAAATTGGGATGGTAAAATCTGATAATGAAACAGTTGCCTGAACAGAGCATTTCTACATGCACACTGATAGCTCCACTACGTAAACGCTTCCTTAGGTTGTCCTCATTGAGTATGGGTAACATTTCTTCTTCTTCTGCCCTAGCATTAATAGTCCCGTTGAATGAGAATACAAAAAATAACAACCATAGCAATCATGCTGGGGTTTGGGGTCTGATGTGGTCACTGTGAGGTTGCTATTGAGAAAGGCCACTTGGAAACTGCCCCTGTGATCGCACAGGACTTGGACCTCTGCCCATTAACAAATAAAAATTTGGAGCAGACACTGTCTTATGTACTCAAAGATCCCTGATTTCCAGACACATTTCTAATTTTGTGTAAGACTTTATTTTTTTGGTGCCCTTTCTAAATCTTCATTAAGGGCTGCGATTTGAGGAAAAAAAAAAAAAAGAAAAAAGAAAATCCCATGGGATTGAAAACAACAGATGTTGTCTGCTTTAATCTTCCTTTATTCCAAATTGCTGAATTTAGTGTTTTTAAGATATTTCTTCCCCTCTTTTCAGAGTCCTGTGATTTGCTATTTCAGTGGATTTTCAAGAGGCTGCTTCTCTCTGTCTGAAAAAAAAAAAACAACTAAAAATGTGGCATTTTTCAAGGAAGTTACTAGAAGCACATTAGAGAAATGACAGACCAGTATAAGGACCATATGACTAGGCATCCATACCTGAGCAATAACCTGACGCGTTACTATCCCAGCCAATGTGTGGCACATGGCAATCACTTCTCACCCAAATCTCCTTGTCTGTCCTGCTCCTCCATTTCAGCACTGCTGATTTGCCAAGCTCAAAATATGCATCCTGCCTAGCGACTACTGCAATAGGATTTTCAGTTTTCTCTTAGAATCAAAATAGACTTTTTTTTTCCTCTTAATCTATAACTTTCCTTTTCTTTCCCATCTGCCCTCATCACAACTACTGCTGCAGAGCCCCTGCCTTCCCCAGGTGCCCCACTGCACATGGATACACCAGAGTGAGCCCGGTGAAGGGCCACGGAGATGATTAAGGGTCTGGAGCATCTGTCATGCAGGCAGAGGCTGAGAGCTCTGCGAATATTCAACCTGGAGAAGAGAAAGCTGGGAGGGACCTGATCAACAGGTATAATGGCCTGCTGCGGGGAGCGCAGAGGCTGAAACCACTCTCCTCTCAGCAGGGCCCAGTAACAGGACAAGAGGCGGGGGCACTTGCTACACAAAACTCCATTTAAAAATGAAAGAAAACCCTTTCCAAGGTGCTAAAACTCTGGAACAGGTTGCCCGGAGAAAGGGTGTGGAGTCTCCAACCTTGGAGATACTCAGAACCTGTCTAGACAATGTCCTGAGCAACCTGCTCTATCTGACCCTGCTTTGAGCAGGGCGGCCAGACCAGACGATCTCCAGAGGCCCCAGTGCTGTGGTTCTGTAATTCTAAATTTTGCAGTGATTATGACTCATCCTATTTCATTTTAGGCATACACAAGGAAATGATGTTATTGCAAGATGACTATGAAGATAAGTGTGGATGGTTTGATTGGTAAGAAATGATAAGAACAGACTGACAGACTGCTGAGCTTTAAATGTATTTTACTATTAAATAAGCAAAATTACAAATATAGAAAAAAAAGGAATGTTTACTTACTTCAAGGCACCCTTGAAGTAAGTGATTGAAAAAAGGATTGAGTGGGGAAATAGCTGTGTAAGACTGTGAAAAAACTGTGAATGTAATCTTTCATATATATCGTGGGAATAATAATTAGGGAAAAATGCTGGAGATTGTTCTGACTTCCATTTTGAACAATTCGAGAGGCTTCCAGAAACAGCCACAGAAATTCTTTGAGGATTCTATAAATTATTGTGTAGCAAGGAAAACTAGTTCTGCTCATCAAAAAAAGAAGTTTGAGAAATAATTTTATTGCAGTGTGTGGCACCAGACAGTTGAGATCTCGTCATTCCAAAAGAGAGTGTAACAAGAACCATGTCTGGAATGTGAGGACAGACACATTCAAATGAGAATCTAAGCATACTTTTTTTTTTTTTTTTCCCCTACAAAACTAAACTCTAGTTCAAACTAAGAAGGGAATATAGTATATTTTTCTTTTCTTTTTTTTTTGTCTTCAAGGCAATATTTTGGGGGAAGGGATGTTTAAGCTAAACAACCAAATACTGTTCTCAGTAGGAGGTATGAGATATACAGGAAGACAGGCTAAATGAACAAATAGGTTTAAACTTTACGCGGTCAAATCTTTCTGTTTACAGTGATTATAGCTGCGGTCATTAATAAAAATAATTGGAAGTGACTATCCCTTTGATTTAATCGGATTTACATTGGTGCAAATTCAGTGAACCGTAAATGGGAGAAATATTAAACCTCATCTCTTCATAGATGACACTATTTTAAGAATGCCTTCATTAACCTTGGATTCATATTTTATCCCATATATATATATATATATTTTTTTTTCACAACAGCACATGCAGGACAGAAGCAAAGGAAACCAGCTCTCATACAGTTTTGTTGGCTCACAAACCTCAATGAAAACATCAGCACATAGCCCTTGAGCAGTTACTGTGCTATGCATGTTCTTTTAGAAATAAATCTATGTTTTGCAGTTAGAAAAGACAGAAAGAAAGAAATCTGTTTTCCAGTGCAAACCTCTCTGCTTTGTGTTCTACTGAGTTTTTGTTCCTTCTGAGATTCATGAATGTTAGATACTATTATTTCTCAAATTCTTAGTTTTGCTCTGGGGTCGTTGAGCAACTAGGAAGGAATGTGAATAAGGTATTTGCCTCCTGCAGATGTAGAAAATCAGTTTAATTTTTATTCAGCTCAAAAGTGATTGTGCTAAATTTTCTTTCAAAGTGAAATTGAAACATATTCTCCTTTCAGAAATACCAAGAAAGAGTGTCTGAAAAGAAACATGTTCTGGCTCTGGCCTTTGCCAATGTCTCTTGATTTAATGTCTGAAAGCTAAGGATGCAGTGACGCATTCTTTGATATGAAATCAAGAGCAAAGTAAGAGAGACAACAGTAATACTAGGAACAACCAACACCTGTTGTAAGGTACAGGCTTGACAGCTTTAAGATCTAGCCTTCCTAGACAAATTTCCAGTCTACTAAGCTGGCTGTCTCTCTGGGATGAAGAGATCCTGATCGTGTGTTTAAGTCCCTGGATTCTGAAGACTTTGGTACAAGCAGAAATGCTGTGAGCTTCATGTAAGGGGGTCTTCAGCAAGATTTCCAGGCACCTGGCTAGAGCAGAGGTGACCTGGAAACTTGGACCTATACAAACACAAGGGTCCCTGAAAACTCTGGGTGCCCCTGCAGCCCACCAGCCGAGGTGTTGAAGGAAACCTCTGTTCACCAGAAGCCTGCCAAATCTGGCACGTTTGTACTCAGTGTTTCACTCCAATCACTCCCAGCTTTCCCACGTCACCATAAAAGGCTTGAGAAACTACAAGAGAGAGTTTGAGTAGTTAAAGAACAGGAGGTCCAGTAAAACTTCAGCATGTTTTGTTTGGAATGAGCTGCCGGGACAGCTGAGATGGCTGAGGTGTTTGACTAGCAAAGGACGACGAGAGGACAACTCAGCACTTATGGGAAAAAGATTGCAAAATTGTGTTGAGTGTGAATATCTAGACTACTTAGGAAGCAGAGGCATAAAGGCATGTCTTGGAAGACTACCAGCAATGGGACAGCTAAGGAGATGGCTGAGGATTCGAGAAAGAGGACTGAACAAGAGAAGTATTTTATATTACCTTGAATATCTACTGATAAGGCACTCCAATTAATTTTCAGATTTCAGGTCTTCATTAATGACTGAGGGATACTTAAGGTAGTTCAGCTAGTTACTACTACTTTTTGGTACTCTAAAAGTACCTATTAAAAGTGTGTGAGTGTAGGTAAGTTTACCAGGTAAACTGAAATTTGGAAAACTGTGCAAAATCAGGTATCAAAGCTCAGCAGTTGCTAACACAGCCACCCCAACGGCCTTTCAGAAAGGACTCAAGAATTTTGACTTGTTCCTTCTTTGCAACTTTTTCTTCTCAAATATAAAATTAATGTTCATAGCTCTGTAAATTTACTGACAACTCAGACCTGTAAATTTTAAGCTGCAGCTCTGAAATATGTAATTCCTTACCTCTTGGTCTGGACCAGGACCATGTACTGTGGAATATGTGGCAGTTTAGTAAACAAAGCAATATGCTGATGGCGACTTTGTTTCTCTGGCACCTGCTCCCCAAAAGTTTTATGGAAAATACACTTATGTCTAACCAGCTATGTGGACAGGAATGTTTTCCTGTAAATTTCTGCGATTGAGTTTTACGGAAGGGGTGCAACAACTTAATAAATAGTAAGAGGGAAATGAAACTGAATTAAAAATGTGTCCATCAGCTTTACTAAGGTCATCTGAAGAAGTCAGCTGCTGTGAAAAGAGACATAAAGATAACATGTTTGGAAGGAGTAGAAGCAAATTCCACCCTTCCAAGACATTCATGGGAGAAGCCTGATGAGTGCAACGCGAGCAGTTGTGAAACATTAAGCATACTGCTAATGTGCGAAGCCCTGTGTTCGGGGAAGAGAAGAGCATTCAGCAGTAATTGAATCATTCAAGGCTGTACTCAGTGGATACCCTAAGGTGATTGTGTTCAGAATAGAAGCTTTCAGAATGTCATTTAGTAAATGAAAACAGAGTTGGATACCAGTAATAAACCAGTGCCCTCAAGCTACTCATTTTTTATAGCAACTTAATTGAAACATGCAATCCGTTTAATGCTTCATGCCTAGGAAAGGGGGCACCACTGAGACAAAAATGAGACACTGAAATCAAGTACATTTTTGGTTCCAGGAAAAAACAGTTCACAGATACATTTTTTTTTCTGTCAGCGATAAACAGGAGCATCAGTTTGTCAGATTCTGAGCGCTGGATTCAATTCCCCAGATAAATGCTGGGTATCTGTTTGTTTTCAACTTTTCAATTGCTGGTGAATCCAGTAAAGTGAAATCAATATCAAAATCTAGTTTTCTGCTTCTTCATATAACAAGAAAGCTGTTTTGGTCTGCATTAGCTCCTTAATTACAGAATATCTACTAGGTAATTTGCAAGAAATAGGACTGAGTTGTCTTTAAAAAATAAGCACACGTTCACAGTATGCTCATACTATTACAATTTAAATGATGTATAGCTATTACATTTTAGATTCCTGTGCTTTTACATACATTTAGTAATTCTGGGGGGTAAAATTCAAAGAAAACTTCAGCAAGATTTATTCGGAGTTTTTCTAATCAGTAGTGCTTCTTGTAGACAGATATCCCCAATATAGGTCTTCTACAGACAACAAGCACTATATAAAGAAGAATTACTAAAGCCTAAGAAGAAGAGGCATTTCTTTTCTTCTTAATAATTCATCAGTGAGAGTAAAATAGGAAGGAGTCCTCTCTCTGCCTGAGAGCAGACAATATTCCCTCCCTTTCTAGCAGTGTGCTTCAAGACCCCAAATCCAGCCTTATTGCACGGGACCCCCCATCAACTGACAAACACATCACAGCAGTGAGAAATACTGAGCTGGAGCCCTAACATGAGTTCAGGCCCTGACCCTGATCATACAAACCTGAATTAAGCCATGCTGGGAGGGCCACAGGCACAAGAGACAACATCCTCTACCCCAAAGGCAGAAGAAGCACCGGCCACTGGCCGGCCACCGTGGGTTGTTCCACGCTCTAAGTTTGGCTGCAAGATTTTGACAGAGCGGCCAGTGAGTCTCCCAGACTCTTTTCGTGCCTATTCTCAGCCTCCTTCTCCCTTGCTGAAGACTGAATATATCACATGACTGCAACTACAAGAGGTTTTTGCTGTCTTTCCCAAATAACAGAACTGCATCATTTTGTGCAGATTAGTTAGTATTAGTAGCTTTGAAAATAGCTGCTCAACAATAAATTCAGTTCTTAGCCCTCATTTGCATTTCCTAGAAGTTTGGTCTAACTAGTACCTTGGGGGGTGAAGCTTTCTGTGCCTTATCTCAGCCCAGAGGTGATTTTCATGCATGCAAGTACGAATTCAAACAGTTTGCCTATTCTCAGATCAGTCACACGTATAAGGCAATTTTCCCCAGGAGTTGCACCCAAAAAGCGCCATAAGTGCTCAGGATTAGAAAAATATTTCACAGATCTCTTTGAGCTCTAAGGAATAAACCAAATTTGAAGAAAATATAGTTTCAGAGAAATGAAGATATGAAAGCAGAAATATAATTAATGCAGAACAAAACTAGGCTGCCTGCTTTTCCCATCTGGGTCATCCTGGGAAACTGCAGTGACACAGCGTACCAGGAGCAAAGAATTAAAGTCAAGTTTGATGACACATTCGATTTAGTCCAAGGTCTTTCTGCTGAAACTACAACCACCTCTGTTCTGCTCCGCACTGACCCTGGTGATAATATCAACACATAATGCTGGGCTGTGCAGCATTTGATCTGCAGATGGAAACCTGGTAAAGTGGCCGTATCTCAGGCAGCCACTATTAATTACTTGAATTTTCAACAATTCAGCTCCAATGCTAGATACATATAGCATGAGTTGGTGTTTAAAGAGAAAGTCTTTACTTTTCCTAAAAGATGGTAGCTTGGATAAAGATTGTGTGCCTATTCAAGCCATTACAAAACCTGGAAACCCTATTATTTTTTCCCACTCGGGAGAGGGAGTTTTAACTTCATGGCAATTGGTGAGGTGAAAATAATGATCATCAAACATGGTATAATACAAATTTGCACTTTTTTTTGTCTTTCCCAAATGATCTATTGTTAGATAGCTTTTTTATGGTTATATTTCTCTCATTTTGTGAATATTAATAAGGTGGCAAATACTGGATAAGTGTATCAAAGGCTTGGAAACAAGGATCTTGCTAATGCAGGACCTCAGCAATAATGTATTATAACTACCGACAAACTCATTTGTGGGATGCTAAGTAATACCTTTGGTCTAATGCAATCCTTTGTTTTTTGTTCTGATACTTGTTTACCTCTGTCACTTTTTATTAAAATACAATCCTGCTGTAATGAAAACAGACAAGACCACAATAACCTTTAGTACTTCTTTGCCATGATAAATGAGGTACTTTAACAAGAGATCAGACACTTGACAGACGAGTATAAATGGGGCTAAATTCACTCTGATTAGCTGTATGATGGATTCTTACATAAGTGAGACACAGTAGAGAAGCAGGTCATTAGAAATTACAGTGCAATAGGACGACTGCCATGCACAGCCCTTGTAATCCTATTAGGCTGTTGCCACCAAATGAAAGGTCCTGCTCATTACAGGGTTAGTGAAGAGATTTTTTATGTACGTCAGCTGTATCATCAGCTATGCAGGCCTGAGCCTCTGCCTGGGTTGTCACAGAATCATAGAATGCTTAAGGTTGGAAGGGACCTCTAGAGATCATCTAGTCCAACCCCCCTGCACACGCAGGGTCACCTACAGCAGGTGGCTCAGGACTGCGTCCAAGCGGGTTTGGAAGATCTCCA
>VZSV01000114.1:841702-887285 GCA_013398735.1 Nothocercus julius
AGGTCGGTCCCCAGCCTGTACAGATCCAGGGGGTTATTCCTTCCATGTATCATGGTATGTATTAACATAATTAATTATGAGGGTTAATACATACACTATCTCCCATAGCTGGCCTCTGATCCTGATTCAGCCTCTGTGGTTATGCATTTATTGAATTAACTTCCAGACATACAGCTATCACAAATTGGAGTTCATGCTGAAAGCTTGTATCACTGAAGCGGTATCTGAATAAGTAGAGGAAAGAACAAAATAAACAAGCAGCTTAAACAGTTTAAATTGTACATGGTAATGCCATCTTAAAGCATGGACCCCTTGGGCCTGATGGCAGGACCCCAGTTTGAAAGAACCCACACCTTGCTTTAGCCAATACTATTTGGGATGCCGCATATAAAGTGTATTTACTATGGAATTCACGACCCATACAGAAAGCATAAAGGATGTGGCTTCTGATTTCCCGCAGCCATAAGCCAGTTTTCAGATGGCCGAGAGCCCAGTCTGTGCCACTCAGTGACCTGCGCACGCAGGGTCATCGGGCCAGGGCTTCAGGCACTCCCAGCACTGGGTGTAGGGTTTCCACAAATGTCTAAGGCGACCTACTGCACTACAGCAACACACTGAAATACACGATGAAACACAGTTATGTCTAAGGCCTACTGGTATTTATGAGCCAAGAATATTTTTATTCACATTATGCCACTACAGGGCAAAGTGAAGACAAAATATTTATGGTAATCTCATTTTACCATCCAATACAGTTGTTTACTGCTTCTTACGTGAGAAACCTGAATTTCCCACTTGATAGTTATATTTTTTTTTTTTCTCTTTTTTTTTGCCCAGACTTAGCTGCAATCCCACAGTGGCTCATGCAGCCACTCACTGCCACCTCCTTGGTGCCTGCAGAACTACACAAGGCATGAAGATAAGGGTAAAGGCTGCTCCTCTATGGTTTTCTGAGGCACGAACTGCATTTTGTCCAGTATCTGTTGAAAGCCTGGACCAACGGTGCTGCAGCTGCCCCCCGCAATGCAAAGGCACTGCACCCCCAGCTGTCATGGGCCAAGCTGAGGGTGTCTTGGTCACCCTGAGCAGCTTCTTACTCCACAAGCAACTCCAGAGCTAGCGGGCAGATGCGATGCTGTGCAAAGTAAGACATCCATGTCAGGTAGGGGCAGGTTCCTAAGCAGATCCCACTCACACAGAGGGGCTGTCCTTTAACTGAGCAAGCTCTTCCTGAATAAATACCACTGCTGTGCTTCAGCCCTTATATTTTGGACTTTCCTTCCTGCTTCACTGGAAAAAAAATAGAAGAAAGTTCCCATTTATGAGCTAAAATTCTCTCCCAGTGATTAAAGCCACTGGCTGGTTTTCATTTGAAGCTTGCATAAAATGACGTTAAGGAGATCTTGTCCACAAAGACCTCTTCCAAGGACGTGTTTGTGCAATGTATTTTTAGCCTGATTTCCTAAGGAAATGACGCTGCCAGGACTGTTCCTTCTGTGTTGGTGTGTCTGCTTCTCCGTCAGCCGCTCCTCCTCCCCTTCCCTCCCTTCCCCCCGTAGCTTTTGAACCAATTGACTGATTTGGAAGAGAGACAGATGGCTCCAAGGTATTAAACTCCTGCAAGTTTCATGAAAGAAGCAGCTGGGTAATGGAAAGGGAGCCTCTTAGTGGCCCGCTGTAGAAAAGGCTTCGGCATACGCTCCAATCCTTATTAAGTGGGAGAAAATCTGCACGACCGCTCAACCTGGCCGAGCAAGCTCATGGCAAACAAGCCTTCATGGAGCCGGGTGCTCATGCAACTGGCTCTTGTTATCTATCGCTGAGCAAACTTGCTCATGTTTGCTGTAGAAAGAGCAAGATAAATTTTTAATAAGGACACTGCTAAGTCAGTTAATGTGCAATGCAGCGATACTCACTAATAAGATACCCTAACCCATGAGGCTTGCTGTACTGCCACCCAACTTTGACAATGCATTTGAGAAAAGTATTAAATGTTAAGATGTTTGATTAAATGTTGAGATATTTGACACTGACAAGTGCATATAACCCTTCTGAGTCAGCTTTGCATTAAGCAAATAGCACTCAGCACTGTCTGAACAGACCTTGAGCACTCCCCCCTCAACACACCGTCCTAGGGAGAGTCTGGGTGGTTGAATCCAACATGCAGCTTTTATCACACAAATTATGCCAGGTTTTTATGTGGCGTTCCCTGCTCTACCAACATGTGCTTGATGGCAGTGTCCCTGCTGCAGCCTCCAGTACCACTGTCAGCCACCTCTGGATGTTCAGCTTCCAAAGGACACTGTGCTTTCCCATTTCCCTTCCTCTTCCACACTATTTACTTGCTACAGGAATTATTGGCATTTTAATGCTTGCTTACTTCTTAATTAAGCATTATGACCCTTAACCATGCCAATCTCTAAGAGCTTACTGAAGAAGGAGGCACAAGCCTGTTTCTAGAGCTTCTGACTCATGTTTCAGTCTCATATATGACATATAGGCATGAGTAAATAAACAAGATGTCCGACTGCAACACTACACAGCAGAGTATTACTGGCTATAGTGGTGCCGTGGGATGCTATTAGGACGTATGTACACAGGACATCTCTTAGTTCCCCCCCACTTATTTTAACCCACATGCACCTACAGTGATGAAAACTGCGCTTGCTGGTTACCTGTGTGTTCAAAGACATCGAGCAGGTCTCCTAACTGGCACCGAGCAAGTCTTGTAGCCATCCAACCATCCAGCCTTCAGTCAGTCAAATACACATTCTACCACTCAAACCTGTGATGCTGTTTTCTTCCTCCGGATGCGGCTTCACAAACACGAGCAGCAGGGGCCATATGCAGTACCCCAAGGTAAGTATGGTCCCTGTCACTCAAATGGTAATTACTCTCCTTGGAGGAAACTCCTCCTCAAACAGGTAAATGTCAGATCTTCTTGTTATCGTAGCATCATGCACACCGCTAGTAGATCCTATACTAGGTTATAAACCTGCCTTTGTGCCTCTGCAATCATTTGTATGGATATCTGCAAGCACTACTCAAGGCAAACAAGTAATGCTATGTATGTGCCACTAGCAGCCCAACAAAGCTGAGCTAACTCTTCTTGAGGCAAATGCTATTTTACACACTAGCCATGTTCTCCATCCCTGTGCCCTCTCTCAAATCCCCACTATGACTCTACTAATTGACTTCAAGCACCACAACTAACTAAACCTCCAACTCTTGGGAAACAGCTTAGGTATGGTGACTAACTTCTGGGCTGGAATGATGTCAATATCTACATCTGCAAGGTTGCCTCTAGCTAGGCTCAAATCTGCTCCTAAAGCCATTCCTGGTCATCTCAATGCCTGTGCAATGCCACCGTCGCAATGTTCACTCCGCACCAGACATTCCTGTCTGTACACAGCAGTGCCACAGGGATTGCAACACGCACGGGCTGCTTCCCAGGCGCTCACGTCCATGCTCAACATGCAGGAGCTCACCATGCCCTTCCAGGGTCACAAGCCATTTTGAAACACCCCTCAAATATCTCCTACACTGCCCTGCTGCATTTAAGGCAGAACAGACAGCAAAGACCCCAGCTTTGTGGGCTGGCTGCATTCCTGGCCGCAGCCAGGAGAGCTCCTCCCAGAACTGAGGAGCACGCACAGCTCCATGGGCATGGCCACAGTGCTCCACAATAAACTGCCAGACATTTTATTGCAGGATCAAGTCAAGAAGGTGCTAAGAGCTCAGGGATACACCTGCTGGAGTGTTGTCCTTGGGCATCGATGAGGCAGAGGAGAATTTCCTGCCTGGCTCTGAACTGTGACATTCACAGGTGGAACCAGCAAGCCTCGAACCAAACAAAACCAGCATTAGGGCGATGAAATAGATGCCTGCTGTCTTGTTGCTGGAGCACTTCCAAAATTCTCACATAAAAAGTCAACAGTAGAGAGTTTCTTTCATAGATGTGTTTCATCTTTTTTCAGACGTGTGGAAGTCATTCAGGGCACAGTGAGCTTCTAGGTTGTGTTTGTAGAGCTGAATCATGGCTTAGTGCAACAGTGTCTTCCAACAGCTAGTGACAGACAGGAATTTTTAAATGCTGTCTACCTTATGTGAGATTTAATAGTCCATTTATTAATACAGCATCTGAATATCTAACATTATGTTTGGCAGCATTCAAACATAGCACACGACAGCATATGGCTCACAAGCAGCCATTTTCCTATAGGTATGATCTCTTCTCTTACTGCTTCAGGCAAAAGAACAAGCTACAGACAAAAAAAGTCACAGTTACCTAAAGGAAAAAGAACTGAGAGTATCTTGAATGAAGTAAATCACCCAAGCCTTGTGAAACAAGGAAATTGTTCTGCTGCCTGTCTAGTACCTTCCCCCTAGGTAAAGCCATTCACAGCCCCCCAGACAAAGCCACTTCCAGAGGTTTACCTTGAGATTCCCTCTCTCAGGAAAGCTGCATCAGCGTTGCCTTGCAGACCGTCCTCCTTTCCTGGCAGCATTTGTGCTACAGCCTCCCCATATGACACTAACTTGGAAACACGGGTTATTTTTGCTCCTGAGTATATTTGCAGACACGTGTTTGTCTCTCTGATTTGTAAATGTTTAGCAAAGTAGGCCCCAAATATGAAGCTACAGATTTTTAGCTATACCGAATGTATAATGGAAACATTCCAAATCTATGATTTTTTTAATGATCAGCCTAAAGGCATATTTGCATTTCATTTTGTTTACAGAGTTGGGAGACAGGCGGAGAAAAAAAAAAAAGTGAATGGGGCAACTATATAAGAAAGCTCTGTGCAGCCAAATTAAAATATGCATAAACATTGGAATAATCTGTACATAATGGAAAAATAAATATGAAGCTTCTGTTTAAAGAGCTTCTTTTTTACTGATCACTGATGTTATGCACAGTAGAATTCTGTTTTAGACATGTAAAGACACATCTGTTAGCACACTTTGTAAGGAGATTTGGAAGAGGTAGCATGTGAGTATGTGATAAGGAAAGGGAAAATATCAAAATGAAAAGGGCAACTGCAGAAAGTTATCTCTGTAGACAGATGTAAAATATAGAACTGAAATCTGTGTTGTTATTTCTTGTGGTAGAGAGTGATAAGGCAAGAAAGCAAGCAAATAGAGGAGAAAAATCAGACTAGTAGGAAGATAAGCAATTAAATCAAGAGCTTAGACTTGTTCCGGATCTATGCATTGGTATGCTCAAGAGTACTCTGATATTACTGGCACATCGCAGCTTCCTACCTGCTGATTCACATGAGCTCCCAATATATTTCTTTATGACAAATGCCAGTAGCATCTGGCTTTCCTCTGCCTGAGCACTGTGTGCTTTGCTTCCACTGATCTCGCTTGAAATGTCAACTTTACATTTCCAATATCCATGAAGAAATTCTTAATAAAAAGATATAATCTGCATTTCAGAATGAGACCTTTAAATCCTTTAGCCATGTCAGCTTCTAGGGAACTTTTCTGAAGAATGATAGACCTCGTTGCATAGACCTGTTTTCCAATAATAATCAAGAGAGTTGCAAACATCAGTGTGCCATAGATAATAAAAGGAGCACAGTCCATGTTAACTAGCCATTTTGGAAATGGCTCAGCAATAACCAAAAAAAGATTTTTGGGGGATAAATTCTTAATAAAAATAGCAGTGAGCTGGTGACTTCTCCAGGCCATCACCAAGGTTTTATCTGAAGTGCTATGAACTAGCCCTGGTCTCTACCCCACTCCTTCCCTGACTCTCAACCATTGCTCCCATTGCTGCCAGGACAAGAAGCAGTTTCCTTCAGGTATTTTGCAGAGAAAACTGTGGTTATGGTTTCAGTTAAGCTGCAGGAAAAAAAGGCTATCGTTTTTATAAATAGGTCAAGGCATCCCCGCAGGGTCCTCCACGCCAGACACCTGGCTCTGACTGGTACCTCCTCACTGATGTGTTTAAATGTTAAGCACTTAGGGGCAGCTGCATCTGTCACCTCGCTGTTGCCCTACCACTATCTTTGCTGCTTACGAGTGAATGCCCCATGGTTATTTAAATACTAAAATGACTTTTCTATTATTTTCTTTTCAGAAAAATAATGTGATCTAGTGTATTTGAACACAACATTGGGAAATCTATCTTTATTGCGCTCTCAGCTGTGTCACGTCATTATTCCAAACTTTGAAGTGCAATACTAGTTATAGATCCCACATTACAGAGCCTCTGTGAAAATAAACTGGCACAGACCTATTTTCAAAGGTACTGAGCACCTGTCACTTCTATTTACCTTAAATGTTTTAAATGTTTGGGGAGGAGGGTCAGGCACTTTCAAAAAAGCACATCCTACAAAGTGTGCTGCACTTTGGAAACACACAGCACCACCTCCAGTAAACGCCAAGCATTGGTGTTACTGCGTTGTTCTTTTGCTTAGTTGTTTCTGCTAGCCAGTGGGAGCTATTCCTAGTTTTTGATGTGGTAAGAAATACTCTAATTAAGAAGAGACTTTCGCAAGTTCTTCTAGATGCAGAATCACAGTGGACTCCTTATAGTCTAAAATCCTTTAGGCTTTTTTAGGCCCAAATCCTTTAGGTTAGTATTTCGGAGATGCTTTTTTTTAATTCAGTAACTCACTGTATTAGTAAAGACTTGAATGGTGAAAAGCAGTAAAAGTATTTATCAGGTTAAGGTAATTTCCAAAGACCAATTAGCTAGGGCATAATAAAAAAATCTTGGATGACCTTCTAGATGTTTGTTAGAAAGAAAAAAGTAAGCACCTTGTTATGTATTTGCTATCTAGGATTTTTTTTTTCCCTGTGCTGATATGAATTGTGGCATAGGAGATAAAAAGGGTAGGTAGCACTAATTACATGCCTATTTTTAATCCAAACTTTTCAGTTTTCATAGGAATACAGTAACAGGGAAATTCATTTTCTTATGTGTGCATATTCTCTGCATTAGACTTGTACGTACTTGCCCTCATTTACCTGAGTCATATTTGTAATACTGAATACGTAATGGCAGTTTAAATACAACTCTTCATTGCCACTGGCGAGAATACGACTCAGAAGTTTAGGTGAAAAACAGCAGTTCAGCAGCTTTGGATATTTTCGCTTGAACCTCCATCCCCTGCAGCAGTGACTGTAGTGACCACCTTATGTGTCTTCTTAACGCACATCCAGTCTTCCAATCCATGCTCTCTTTCTTGTTTCTTTCCCTCTTTCGCCTTATATATATATATATATATATTTATTTATTTCCTTTCACATTTGATCTCAGCTGTGGCTCCTTCATCTGCTTTGTTGGGGTGGCCCCACCTCATGCTTTCCACGAGAGGTGAAGATACCGTGCAGGGTGGGACAGCCTGGCGTCTCCCCTGTTATCTTGCCCTGGAGCTCTCCTTTGCTCCATATTTTCCTGAGCTAATCAGAGGCTCCTTTGGCTGGTATAAAACAATTTAAGGCAAATGGCATCAGCTCATTGAACCTGACTGAACTGACTATGCTGAATATGTATCAACAACTTACCAAGACAAATCACAACTAAACAAGACTGCAGAGTCAATTTATTTTCCTCTGCTTTCATCAGATTTTCCTCTGTAAAGACGACTGCAGAGGAGCTGCAAGTTATTTTCATTCTCAGACCTGCTTGCTCTCATACAATGAATTATGGATACAACATGGAATATCTTACAGAACTGAAAGGCATATGGAGATTGACTCTGTAGCTAGGAGCAGTTGCTAGTAAAGGCAGAGGTCCACGTTCAATTCTGTGTGTTGACATATGGTTAATTATTTATACAAAACCGAAGAGTAACAAGTGAGAAAGGTTCGCCCTGGCACAAGCAAGAGCAAGGGGGTGTGGGCAAGATCTTGAACTCAGGTCACTCATAGACATGGTATATTTTGTTCACTATAACCAATGATCTATTTTATGGTGGTTTTTTTCTGTCTCTGGAAGGAGACAGAAGAAGCACGCTTATCTTTGACATGGTCTCTCATATCATCTCGATAGCCAAATTAGGTAAGTGGATAATAGGGTGGGCAGAAAACGGACTGGAGCACTCGGCTCAAGGACTGTGATCAGCAGCACAAAGTCCAGAGGCAAGGGACGCAAGTTTCAACATGGGAAATTCCAATCAGATATGAAGAAAAAAGATGCACCATGAGGGTGGTCCAATACTGGCACAACCTCCTCAGAGCAGTTGTGCCATATCAGCCCTTGGAGATACTCAAAACCAAACTGGGCAGGACTCTGAGCAAGCTGATCTAGTTGCCCATGCTTTGAGCAGGGGTTTAATCAGTGAACTCCAGAGGTCTCCTCCAACCTAAGATATTCTGTGATTCTGTGATGTCTTTGGTCTCGCTGTTTTCCTAGTCTTGCTCACTGAAGCTTTGGA
Source organism: Nothocercus julius (assembly GCA_013398735.1). NCBI lineage: Eukaryota > Metazoa > Chordata > Aves > Tinamiformes > Tinamidae > Nothocercus > Nothocercus julius. Next base: position 850,096 of record VZSV01000114.1, read on the forward strand.
AGTTTTAATAAACTTGAATCAAGTACACTGCTATCAAATCAGCAGTCATGTTTTCTGAACAGCAGACTATAACCAGGATGTAATTCCTGCACTTTGTGAAGCCCCTGCACATGTTATTTTCCTATAAACTACAGCTCTTCTGTTTTAGCAAAGTGTTTTTTTCTAGGCCTCTCTGTACCGACAGGCTTCTGAACTTTGGGTCCAAACATGTGCAAAGGTGCAGTGCTTGGGATTTTGCAGGAGAAATGGCAACTGCCACAATGATTTGTGTTCACTTTAATCAGAAAACAGTACAGGAAAAGAGTTTCACATTTTTTCCTCTATTAGCAGTAATAGATATAAATCAGGTAAGTCATGCTTTATCATAAAGATAACAAAAATAATAGCAATTTACATTTCTATTTTTTTATTTTCAAAAGATCTCAACAGATCTTGTTTTGGTAAAATAGGCCTTGTATAATCCCTCTGTGATACCAAAGAAAAATTTATACAGATGGTGGGAAGACAGTATGTAGCCAGATTCATATCACCTCCTTTCTACGAGTCAATGTGACCTTAGTCATACTTAAAACTAAAATTTGAACCATATTTCAAAACACTATATTAACTGACTTAAAAAAAAAAAAAGAGGGTGAAAAGCCAAGTCCAAAGGCAGTAATTTTCTCTCAGTAAAATACAATTACATGGAGTGAGACACGTATTTTTAATCCATATTGAGAACTCTCTCGGTCCACTTTGCTGAATGTAGCCCAGCACCTTAAGCCTCAGAATAGAAACCATCGTATCTCAATCACTCATGTCAACAAGAATGAGTCTAAAATTGCCTTGCTGCAAATAACAAAACATTTTACAGATTGCCTGACACCTTGTACTTACTTTGCATCAGTGCAAATGTAAAGGAGATCACTGAGAGTCTAAGGTGGCAGATAATCAAGTTCACCAGAAATCTTTCCATTTAGAGACAATTCAGGCTCTAGATACATTGGCAAAGAATATATCATACCTCTATTTCTTTTTATATTAAAATGAATCATAAATGCTCTATGTATTTCTCAGTCCCAGATTTTGAAGAGTTTATTAATGTCATTAAAACAAACTGCCAGGCAAACTCTTCTAAATTCCAAGTAGATTAAACCACAACGTCTGAAAACAGCCACAGTCATAAAGCTCTGGACTTCTGCTAATAGAAGATGTAAAGAAAAATATAAAAGATAAAGATATCTGTTTAGTTCAGCAAGTTAATTTTATCTTTTTCATTAGGAAAAAGCTGTAGCAATTGCTGCCCAAAGACATAAAGCAATATTTTACATTTATACAAATGCTAAAAGCCTTGCAACAGGGAACTTGACGCTTTTTAGTAAGTTGCTGTAAAAACAGTACGATACAGTATTTTCAAATTCCTATTTGCACCTTTTACGTGAAGCATTAATCATGACTTCATATGATTTTATTACAGCTTAAACAAGGATGTGAACTTAAATTCAGTATGAATGACATCAGTAGTTAAGCATCTAACAAGAAATGATTATCACTATAAATCTATTATATGTTTTACAATGATTGTTTAAGACAGCTGAGACTCATATGAGCTGAAAGAGCATGTCAGCCTACAGCAGCTGCTGCTAATAACCAGCATGTGTTGGCAAGAGCTTTTTGTTTTCCAAAGATAATTAAAACTTGCTATAGTTTTCCAGCTGCTACATAGTCAATAAAGAATACTTCTAAAGAATGTGTGGTATATTTTTGATTCATTTTAATGCATTGGGATCATGTCTGCTGAACACTGACACAAATGTTCTATGATTTCCATTCTTCGTACGTTTTCTACAAAGCAAACTATATGGCAACAGTTTGGGTCAAACAACTGCTCACTAGAGCTTCAGATGCTCCTGAGGAACCAAGCATAGTAGTGCTGCAAACATTCTGCTAAACAATCAAACGTTCACGTATTATTACTTTTATCCTTATCCTTCAGAATCTGTGTAATCTGTATTTTAAAATTTTAAAGCTTGTATTTTAAAATCTATAATCTCTCTTGACTGGGACCAGCTCTTTTGGGAAAACATTCTGCTTTCAGCATCATTCATCTCGCTTTACAAAGCCTGTCGGTGTGGGGAGGCCATGGGTCTGCAGAGCTACAATTAAAATGCCAGTAATTTTTCATCGGCCTCGTTAGAGGCCGGTGATGTAATCCTTCCTGGCTTTCTGACTGCAGTCACCCGCTAGTTCTCACATCATGTCATACACAGCGGCTGGTGGAGAATGATGTCAGGGCACGACTGCTATAAAACAACGTTATTGCCAAGGGAGTAGGATATACCCCCAAATTATTAGCAGAACTGGTAGCAAGTCAGGTAAGGATTTTTGGTAGCTCCTCCTCAGCAAGCAAGGACTGGGAAGCTCCTAAGGAGCTCTTCTATAGATACCACCCTTTTTGCAGGCTCCCTTCTGTCCAGACAGTCCAGAGGAGCAGAAGTCCTGTGTAATGCACACAGCTTTCGAGAGTCCCGCTCCCACAGAGCAAGTGAAGTGAAGACAGGAGGACTGTCAGAATAAAGCAAAGCAGAAGGGTGAAATTACAGCTGTGTGGAGCAAATCATTAGGCCTCCTTGCTGGCTTGGGATTGCTCTGCTCTGCTCCTGAGTTGGGCTACACTAAATCTGTTGAGGAACAGGCCTATTAAACCAATTAGAACCAAATAAATAAATAAATAAATCCCTGCCTAATAATTTTTATACTTTTTGAAATATTAATTTCTCCAGGCAAACTCTGGATGCTTCTGTATCACAGCCCAGCTAGCCTACGTGCTCTTGCTCTGCTTTCACGAAAGGCATGTCTGCACCCCTGGCACGTCACGCCTAAGGGTAGCTGAGCTACGTTCCCTGGCCAGGGTGGCTGCCAGTAGTCATGGACAACGTCACGTCGTGGCGGGTCTCAAGGCAGGCGCAGGGTTTTGGGCAGCCACTTTGGTGACGGGGTGACTCTGGCTTGGTGACTGCAGGAGATACCACTGTACGAATTGGGTACCTGGAACATCTGAACGCGTTGTGGGAGACATGGCCAGTGACAATAGGTAGAATATTTCAAATCTCGAAACACGAAAGAAAAGTAAAGCATAAAGGAGAAGGGGAGTACCAAAGGTTTATGCCTGCCCACATTCTCCAAGCTTACCCAAGCAGTCCAAGGTGAGAACTGAGTCATACGGGCAGTGAGGAAGGAGCTGACATTATTACCTGCTATCGATAGATACGGAAAGGACCTGGAAACAAAAACTCAGTCATGTCTTTGGACCCAAACTCTGCCATAAGAGACTCTTCCTGAGACCTTTGAACTGCTGCCAGTGTACTGCGAGCACATGAGGTGTGAAGGCTCTCTCAGGCTAAAAATGCAATCTGGGTACTAAATTTCCATGAGACATTTAGTTCTCTTTTCATTTTTCTTCTTCATTTTCCAGTTCTCTTACCCAGATAAAGAACTCTACAATGGATGTCAGAAGCCAGATTATTCCCTTAAAATATGGATCACCTGCTTTGCTTGTCAGTATTACTGACATCAATTTTAATTTGAAAACATATTTAGTAACTGAAATTGTTTCCTCTTGAACTTCACAGGATAGAATTGCTGAATTGATTGTAATATAACAGACCATTTGAAATAATGAAGACTTCCAGCAAATAACACTGCCATTATGTGGCAGTGACTGAAGCACTTACTATGCAATTCAGCTAAAGCTCAAAGACACAAAGCGTTGGACATGACTGGCAGCAGGAAGAGTCTAAAAATAGTTCGACATAAAAGGGAACTAAAATGTCACCGGAAATCTTTTCCATGAAAATAGAGCTGCTTGTGAATGGCTCATTCTGGGTTGGAACAGATAAAACCCTGTGCACCATGTGTGCTGTGTGCGCGAGGGCAAAGGTGCCCACTGCCTTCTTCAGTTCCATACGACCCGCGGATGAAGTCAGAACTGACTGTAAAGGAACGGTCTCAAATCACTCAGGAATTAAAGCCCCGACCCCAAAGACAGCGAACCTCTTCGGCCCATAGTAATATTCACATAGAATCATTAAGGTTGGAAGGGACCTCTAGAGATCATCTAGTCCAACCCCCCTGCACACGCAGGGTCACCTACAGCAGGTGGCTCAGGACTGTGTCCAAGCGGGTTTGCAAGATCTCCAGAGAAGGAGACTCCACAACCTCTCTGGGCAGCCTCTTCCAGGGCTCTGTCACCCTCACTGTCAAGAAATTTTTCCTTAAGTTCCTGTGGAACTTTTGGTGCTTCAGTTCGTGGCCGTTTCCTCTAGTCCTATCAGTGGCCACCACTGAGAAGAGGCCGCCCCATCCTCCTCACTGCCTCCCTTGAGGTCCTTATAGACACTGCTCAGGTCTCCTCTCAGCCTTCTCTTCTCCAGGCTGAACAGGCCCAGCTCTCTCAGCCTTTCCTCACAGGGCAGATGTTCCAGGCCCCTGATCATCCTCGTAGCCCTGCGCTGGACTCTCTCCAGCAGCTCCACATCCCTCTTGAACTGGGGAGACCAGAACTGCACACAGTACATGATGTTTTTGCTGTCATCAGCCACCAGCCCCAGTTTGGTGAAGGCAGAAGGAAGAGCTCTTGCTTCTGCCATGAAACGCTGAATGAAGAGAGACTCCAGCAGAAGCCGTGGATCTCGCTGGGGTTATTTGATTCAGGATACATTACTAGCAGTGCTATGAAACGCAGCTTCTTGTTACAACGGCTTAGGTTTTTGCAGGGTTTAATGTCAATGAGCTGTCTGGACTGTGTTCTGAACATCTCACCCTCTTAATTTTGGTGGGACTTTTAGGCCATATATAGTCCCAAACTTGCTGAGTTTAATAGAAAAGAAACTCCTTTTAACTTCAACACTTATACAGAGGGCTGCTCATTTTAACTAAGTGAGGTTGCTAGGACTGCAGCTTTTAAAAGTCGTCAGAAACAAAAATATAGCTATAAAAATAAAAAAGCCTCAAGGACTGACTGTCTCATTATGTGTGCCAAGAATTAACTTTTGGATTTTAGATTATTTCCCTCGGAAAATGTTTGCAGGAAGAGAAAGCCATTATCTTTGAAGTTACAAAATGATTAGATATTCAGCTGCTACCGTCAGATGCAATTAAAGAGACAAAACAAAATTTCGCTTTGTCCAGTTTGCCAAATGCATTATGAAAAAGCCACATTGTGCTTAGGAGTCCTGTCCTGTCCTGTCCTGTCCAGACTCCCACTCCCATGCCCGTTGGAGACTAGAAAAAACTCCTCGTTCTCCCATTTCCTGAAGTGGAAAAGTACAAAGCAGGACGATGCCTTTTACAAAAGTTCCATGAATGGATGCTTGATAATGTTGTATTTATTAGGAAATATTTGGAAATATGAGAAGTCTGAATTATTTGGGGTGGCCTTTGCTGCCCAGATTCTGATGCTACACAAAGTTTCAATGCTCATTTCAAAACAATAATAGGGTTGTGGTGGCTCAGTGAAACTTGCCCGCTTTACAGTATCAAATAATGAGAAAAAGCTTTAAAACAAACTGCATTTTAACATAATTTACTTCTGCATTTCCGCAGGAATGGGAAGGAGGTTCAGGATGAGATGTATTTACTTTTGAAATGCCCTTCAGGAAGTTCTAACATTAGAAAGCATACTATGGCAAGAAGCATTTACCTTTCCTGAAGCAAATAGTGCAGAAAGAGTAACGATGCGTTTTTTAGAGCCCTGGAGCATGGATTCTCTTCATTTTCCATCTTTTGTGGCAATGGAGAGAGTGGTTATGTTTACGCTGCTACATGACAGACAGACAGATGCCTCATTTTACAGTTCTGCAGCATCGCATTGCTCACATCCCTGCTGCCTGGGACTAGCCCTCTCTCCAGTAAATCTGCCTGTGGAAGAATTATCTGGAAGGACCAAAACACAGCCAGGGAGGTGTGCGGGGGGCCAGGATACACAGACCAGGATCCAGTACCCCAACTCACTTTCCATCCCTCTAATTCAGCAGTGCAGACATGTGCAGGAGTTTCGCAGAACTGGCAGCTACCTGGTAAAAAAGTGTTAGACAAGATCAAAAAACTGTACTATCATCTTAGCTTCCAGATATATTTGGCAGCAAAAGCTGAACTGTAGCCTTTAAGGAAATGTCTTTCCTTAATGCAAGGGTGTAATATTTTCCCATAAGTGTGATTTCAAAACGGAAACTGAGAAATCTCACAGAAAGATGTCAGATTCTGAGAAATCTGAACATACAAAGTATACAAGAGTTAGGATTAACTCTCAAGATCCCACTTTTGCTTAATGCTTTTTTCCTCCTAAACCACTGAAATGATGGAGCTCTGAAAACAAGCACAATACAACCAATAAAATAACTAGGCCTTGAAAAACATTAGGGACACATTAAGGGAAGAAAAGTCAGTACCGTTTAGGTCTGAATGAGTGAGACAACAAAAAATGCACAGAGAATGAATGAGACAACAATAATATGCAGATTTTGCTTCCAAATCCTGAAAACTTTGCCCAGAAGTTCCTCCAACCAGAATCCTATTAGAAGAGGGGGCAATTACCGCTGAAGGCACGAAACATCTGTCTCGTTAAAACACCACCCGTTGACGTTGCTGGGATTTATTACTTTACCCCTTTAATACACGGGAAGATACATCTGAATAAGTTGATCTCAGAGCTGAGTCCTTCTTTGGCAAAGGAGTGGAAAATGAAATGTCTGGTATGTCCCAGCAAGGCAGCTTCCATGCTTGGCAGATGAGAGCTACTTCGACACACTAAGTAAGTTATTTCTCTGATTTCAAAACAATTATCACAAGGACAGAAATCTTTGCTCATCAATGGGTGTATGTTTGTCAAAACCCTGTGTAATCTGAAATGTTATGAAGTGCTGCTCTTCTCCCCGTTGAATTAACCTCCTCAGCCCTTTAGCTGATTGGAGCCGAAAAGCCACAACATGTTTCCAGGCTGAGTCATGCACATTCTTTTCAGCTAAGCCATAATGCTCCGAAGGCCCCTGCATCTTGCTGTCTGCTCTTCAATATTGCAAAATCCTCCAGCTCAAGGTGCTCAAACCCTCCTCTCCCCCAGCAGATTGCAGTGTACATATTAGTGTTGCAATGATTTGCTCTAGTAACTTCAGCTCACCTGGGGAACTGAACCTGAGAGGAGAAACTCAACAGTTTTTTTTTTTAAGCAAAAATGTACACATATGAGGCAAGCAGATGAGGGTTTATTGACTTGCACACAGCCAAGTACTTATATAAAAACTGTAAATAAAGAAGACACAGCTGGCAGATACTGGATCGAGCCCACAGGCTATAAAACTCAATATTCTGCCCTTAAAGTGGCTAGTACAAGGTGTAAGAAACTCAGCTACAGACAATTTGTATAATAACCTAACTACAAAGCAGCTTCTTTCCCTCCCTCTTCAATTAGAAGTTTAGGAACTAATCTAAATACATGTTATACTTGATATGAAACAGTTTATATAATTGTTTAAGCGCAACTAAGAGGCTGAAAACTAATATTGTATGATTGAAGATGTCTATTTATCTTAGGAAGGCTAAGATGCTATCAACAACTTCATAGTGTTAGCATGAACCAAAGCTCAAGAAACACCCCCAAAGTACCTATTGCCCAGAGAGAAAAATACTATCTGTCTGGACTTTAAAACTGCAGATTTTTTAAATTAACACTTATGATGCTCAGGGTACAAATGCTGCACTTTATTTTCAGGAATTTATATACAAATACACTCATGCAAGTCTCTCAGTAACAGAAGTGTCATGTTCAGATTCTCTGAATTAATATATTTTTATGAGTAATTTGTATTTTACTTTTGTTACGTAGCATTTTATAAACCCAAATGATTTACCACTTCTTTTAAATTTAAGCTAAAAAAAATTTTTTTTAGTTTAAATTTAGACTACACTAATGATTCATTTATTGATCATACATCTTGCAATTATTGGATTACACATCTTTTAACACTATTCACTCCAATTGTGCAATAGAGCTAATTTAAAATTAAAATTCTCTGCAGTGACCAATACAGAAGACAAACAGCAGATAGCTACAGCTTTTCATTTCATCACAACAATTTCAAAACACGAATGTCTCAAATTAGGTTTCACCTTGGCTGAAATCCTGCTTCTAATGAAATCAAGAGCAAAAGTCCCCTAACTTAAAGGACAAGCCAAGGTTTATTTTGCTATGTTTAATCTGCATATGTCAGCAAAACTACCAGCTCAATGACTATTAAGTTAAAAGGACAGAAGGGACCACTATTATTTAGTCTGAACTGTTGTATCACAGCACACAGAGTTATAGCTAGCAATTATCATCAGTGTTTCTGGTTCGGCAAATGTATATGATGTTCCACTTTGTCCTAACTTTAGTATTTCTTGGTACTTTCTGCTTGCTCCAGTCAAGTTTTCTTAGTCCTTCTCTTTATCCAGTTTTCTATGAATCACCACTTGGCAAAACTTTAACTGGCTGGACCAAGATCTCCACTGAATACTTTTTTTATTTTTTATTTTTTTTTATGTTATAAACACACTTCAGGGTGTTTTGAGGTTCTAAATACCCCACGGGATGTTCTGATTTTTTGCAAGAAAAAATCAGCGCAAATATTTCAGCCATTTCTGAATAAAAGCGTTTAGAAGAACAAATTTTAAGAAATTCTACAATTCTACAATTCTACAATTCTAAAGATTCTAATTTCTCCATGTTGTAGGGAAAGACTTTAGCATGGGACTTGAAGAATGAGAATCTGTCGGGAAGGAAGGAAAATCGGCTTCATGTGATGTAGAGTGTCAGTTTTTAATGCAGGTTTCAGATTCTCTAAGAAGCTTTAAAAAGTTAAAACTCCAGAAGGTTTAAAAGGGAGCAAAATGACCCTGGGACAGGCCAAATGGGCGGTAAGTCTAGAACCACCTGAATATTCTTTCCTTTTCCCTGTTGGCAGCAAACACCTATAAGTAACTGTTTACAAGCTAACTGTTTCTAATGGTTCATAGGTAAGAACTAAAACCAACTATTGCCAGTAGCAACTCCACCAGCATGAGCAGGAGGTCAGTGTCACAGGTCAGGGATGACTTAAGTGAGGTTTTGTACCACCAACACGATGGTTGAGTCTTGTTGGGTTTTGTTTTGCTTTCTTGTATCCAGATAATTAGGTTATAAAAGGGGAAGGTAAAGTGGCAGGCATCCAGAGCGTGGGAAGTGCTGCCCGCCAGGTTGTCTGAACAACCATATTCTGTCTTCCTTGTACATCTGGACAACACTGCCGACTTTAATGTCATAATCGAGTCTCCATCTCCAGTGAGGGACAGCTAGATATACCTATATCATACCCAGAGTGTGACCCACGCTTTTTAATGCAGATCAAGGCTCCAACATTTTCACTATCACAATTTCTAAGTTCTCATTTTGAGCACTATATGGGACTCTAGTACTTATCTATTGCTGTTCGTGGTATTTGATTTGTTTTATTTTAAGAGCTCAGATTTAAAGTCCCTGAAAACACACACATTTTTGCCAAGTCACTCACATCCCTCTGTAACGCTCCCCACAAAACGCCATCAGACTTAGAAAAGAGATGAATAAAACATATAGAACTAATTTCAAAGGGAAGCATACAGATAGAAAAATTGCATTTGTTTGTACCTCTGAGGGTTACTCAGAGCAGACGAACACAGGTGATGAAGAGGTAACAGTAGTCATAAAAGATCAATCCTGAAATTACAACATAATTTCAAACCACACTGCAAAACATCTGCTAAACACTGAGCAGAGCGATGGTCTTGAAAACTTCTAATGTGCTTTTGGGACTGTTTTGTTGAAAGACTCTTACACTGCTCTTGCCTGTGGACATTAACTGAGAGAAATCATAGAGCATTTCTCATTGTGGATTGGAATTTACTCATTGACAACAGGAATTCGCCTCAGTATTATTTTCTTTATACTATTTTCTTACTGGAAGTTCAGGCTAAGAATGAAATTCTGCTGTGGATGGATGTGGACAACAGCCTCAAATTTCTCTGACAGCGATGCCCAGCTATGCAGGGGAGGAATGTGGCTTTGTTCACCTTGACTTATGCTGTACTTATGCTGGACACTCAATGATTTCAGCTTAACGTTTTCAGAGCACAGCCTTAATTCTTCGTTATTTTTTGCCTCCAACCACTTTTTCAGATTTTCTGCCCTGCTCTGTATTTAGCCATGTACTCTGAAAGAAATAACAACTTTGTGACTCACGTCACATAAATTCTTGAGAGTCACCACCTTATTTATTTAAAGAGAACATGAGTAATCATTAATGAATTCTCATACAGTTACTGCATACACACTTTGAATAAATACTTCAGACCGAGCGTGCTACGCCCTGTTCCTTTATGCTGAGGCATGTGTCCCCTTCAGCATGGAAACTAACGGGCTTATAGGGGAAAGGGAACCATCAAAGGTTACGTTTTGAAAATACCTGTTTAATATCAGACAGATAATTACTACTCACATTCACAGGCCACCACATAATTCTGCCTCAAGGAGTCAGTGGTGAACTTAAACCAAATATTTAGGACTTTTAAAGTACGATCTGATTAAAATACCAGTCTAGCTCATTTCATTTCCCTTGTGGTGGTTTTCTTTTTAGAAATGATTAAATAACATAATTCCTAGAATGATTCATTTAGTTTATTTTTAACTGACACCAAAGGAAAATACAAAGGAAAGCTTCTTCAGCAAACTTGTTTTTAAGGGAGGAAGAAAAGCTGTATTGCACAATATGATAGAGTAGTTCAGCATCGTTTAGGAAAGCACATGCACCAATGACTGAGAAGCTGAAAGTGTGTGCAACATTTAGTATTACCTTATATTAGTGAATCAGCCTTATAACCTGGAACTGAAGTTTTGACTGCTTTATGTATTTATATATATATATGTGTAAAACATTTCATTAAATAAGGAAAAAACATCCCTGATGTAAAATCTTTAGTATTAGTATCTAGTGTGGGTGCCAACAGTTTGAAACCCAGCAACTGAAAAATATCTGCACAGAAGCAGAGAGCAGCTATTCAGACAAGCCCCAAGGCAGCTTAGCACTAAACATGTGGCAGGTCTCTTCTCAGCAGAGCAATTAAGCATACAGGATTCACCATTTCAGTGGTTTTAAGATGAAGAGTGGATGTCTTTCTAAACATATGCTACAATTCAAACACTGATTAGACTGGGGAGGTCCTAACACGAGAACTGGGGTAGCAGGGTTCAAACTGCCTTTGTCTTCATGGTATCCTCTGCCCTTAAAATGTGTGTTTCAGGGCCATGTGAATTCAGAGGGACTAAAGAATGACTTCATCCTTTACTGAATTGGGCCTCAAAAAGCAAATTTTGGTTTTCATCTTGTATCTCCTGATTTACTTTTAAATATATTCTAAGTAAGCTGCTCTGTGTCTCTTCATTACCAACTAATCACTCCTGTCAAACTGGTCAAACCCATTTAGCTCTAACTGGAAGGGATGACATCTCCATCCATGTTAGCCAGTCCCCTGGCTAAGCAGCAGCATTTGCAAGTAATTATGAATGACTCTGCGCCGCGTGCTGCAAAATCCAGCCTGTTGCAGCGTCGCATTCCTTGCAGTCTAAGCAGGGCAGCACAGAGGGTGACCCAGTGAACCTCAGGGAAAGTCTCATCTTGACTCCTATGCGCCTAAGATTTCACCCACTGGAGGGTTCAGGCTGAATCACACCAGCTAGACTTGCTTATTTTTTGGTATTACTGACATAGCTATTTATATCAAAATTATTATTCATTACTTGGGGCACTGCAGAAAAAAATGTGAACCTTCTGTGATTCTCTTTTACATAGGTATGCTCCTGCATAGGGGCTCAGACACACTCATCAGCATCTATTTGTACACATAATTTCATTTTTATAATGAACTGACACTTACCCAGCCGTGGGAACTCTGTCCCCAGTTTTCTACAAATCAAGGAAGTGAAGGAAGCAACAGTGTATTCCCAGTAATCCTGCAAACACAAATCTCGCTCCTACAGTGTGGGTATGTGCTGAACTGTAACACATCACATCATCACAGCACTACGCAAGTAATAATTCCTACGACTTTGTATGGGACATATTGGAAAACGGCAGCAAAGTAGCAGATTTTTTTTTTTTTTTGCCACATACTGATCATCCATGCAACAAACTACAAAAAAAAATAGGACTCAGAAATTCCTGCTTATCCCACCACAGAGCCCCTCAAGTATCCTGTTCTTTCTTGCCCTCATTTTCACACGCGACTCTAGGACTGATAGCTCCCTCACTGCATGATCCAGGCCAGGCTACATAAAATGACGAGATTTTCACAGTAAGCGCTCATCATACTTCAGCTAAAGCCTGAAAGGCGGCGTGATAAACCCTTTCAGCAGTATCTACCTGATGCTCCAGGATTAAGTACGTTCCAACAGTATGCCTGAAGCATTTTCAAGTAATACTGGAGATTAATAAATTACCTTTTCTTTCCATTCAATCAAGGCTGCACACTGGGTACACAGAATGACATAATATCCTTCCTGAAATCAGAGCTGGAGTGAGGACCAGCATCCTTCAAACAAGACCAGTTCCTGAGAGCACGTTGCAAACAACAGCGTTTTTCCTAATTGCCACAGAAACTATCTTTTTCATCTTTTTCAAAAGCTGGCCCAAGCCATATGCATTGTTTTCTTTATAGAAGGTTTCATCATTATATTCCCATACTTCTGCCAGAGTTTGACAGCTACATATAGAGAGTCTTGCTTGAAAGCAACACAGAGCAAGAGCCAGTCTGTTTAACTGTTGTGAAGCTCACGCTAACTGCTGCAAAATATTCTGGATACAGACAGCAAATGATGCTAAATCTGTGATTGTTCCTAGTTAGCAAAAATCAAACATTTCTGTAAGCCGCCAAAGCAATGACTGCCTGGGAATTTTTCTCTTCCAGACACAGAAGGAAAGAGGGGGAAGCAGGTAAGAAAGGAGGAAAAATGCAGTATGTTTTCTTTCTCTTTTTCTGCATGTAGGATCCTAACTCTTTTGGAAACAGATACTCTTACAAATAGTGCTCTACTGTTCTGTTCTATTCTATTGACTTGCTTTTTAATGTAGAAAAATTAGCACAGGTGGCTTTTTTTTTTTTTTATCTTTCTCTCACAGGTTCTCCAGATGATTTGGTTTTAAATTGCATGTACAGGCCAAAGCATTTGTCTTGAGGCCCTTCTGTATGAAGGTACTTAGCCTTAGCACTGTAGACAGATATTTCGGAAAAAGAAAATCAATCTGTCTGTAATGGCTAGTTGGGAAACGTATAAGCAGCTTCAGAGCCAAGTCAGCAATTACCCTTAAGGACATGTGACAAGTTTTCTAATCCTCTGACAGTTACACACGCTTGTTTCCAAAGAATGCTGCCGGAGCTGCCTCTTTCCAACCAGCCTGGACTTTGGCTTCATTTTTAACTGGACTGTCACCTACTCCCTGCCTTTTACTGGAGGCAGGTTTTACTGTAGCAGCATGGACAGGAGGACTCGTGTCAGCAGCTGCTGTTCAAGGCAGCAAAGACAAGCTTCAACATCCAAGCTACCGCTTAGTTTATAATTAAAAGATATTATTAAATGGCTAATCAGGCACTAGACCGTTGCAGTCTCTGTGTGCATGTGCACACGTTCACTGCATAGAAGCATAAAGTTATGAAGGACCTTTTTAAATTAGGGCTGTAGTCAGAGCAGTTCAGAATGCAGAAAGGAAAAAGTCTGGAAGTGCAGGAACGGAAACATGTTCAGGTTTGCAAACGTGGCCCTGCGGAGGCATTGCAACAGGGACAGGCTGGTAAGAGCTGCTGCCAGGAACTCACCTTGCTGGATTTTCGTCAGCAGCTGGTGACGTGCGAGAATCCTGCTCATCCTGTAGGGAGGGCGCCTGGCTGTTTGATCGAATCGCACGTACATCTCCTGGCCCTCAGGTGACACGGAGTTGAGATAGTAGCAGCCTGTGCCGGGCGTCCTGGACACCTGCTTCAACATCCCTGCTCCTTTAAAGTGGCTCCTCCGCTCTCCTGGATGGCTATTCCAGATTATAATCAGGGTAGTGAGAGAGGGAGGCAACAAGCCCCAGGGAGCTGAAAGGAGCAGGCGCTTTAAAAGAGAAAGGAGTGCCAGAAGCTACAACTCAGGATTCCAGCTGCTCCCACATGATCCGAGAGGGCCAATCGCTCCCGGTACAGCCTGGGAAAGTGCGTGCGCGGAGCAGGGGCGCAGAGGCTGCCAGCAGCCGCCGTCCCGCGCGGCGTCGAGCGAGATCCGGAGCCGCCGACGCGCGACCAGCTCCGAAGGACCCCTCTGGGAAACAGGGAGGAGAAGGAGCGAGGCATTCCGCAATACCTGTTTGGGATGGCAAAGCTCCTCGCTCTGCGAGGCGGGGGGAACCTTCTCCTCCCCTGCAGCCGCACGGCTGCCTGCTCATCTCCTGAGACGGTGCCCTTGCTCCTCTGCTAGAAACCGTACTGCCGTTCGCCAGGAAAGTCCGTGTGGGGACGGGCTGTCTGAATCCCAAAGCCACACAGCACAAGGAGCACTGGGACAAATGATGCCCTTCCAACAGGAAAAAAATAATAGCAGCAGGCACGCGGCGGTAGTAAACAAAACCCAAATTCCCTGATAGTGGCTTTTCGGGAACTGCCGGCAGTGTGGAAGGAGGGAAGAGGCTGGAGAGGGGCTCTGGCTCCCCAGTGTAGCACCTCTGGGTTTTTGGCAGACAGAGGGGCATCTGCTCTTATTTGGTGTTATGTATCAACCACCGCATTTGCAAAATCTGACATTTCTACAGTTGTCGTGTTGTCACAGAAGCAGAACTTTGCCATTTTTATCAGCATCCAGGCAACAAATTTGGAAAATATACTGAATAGGAGGGAGAGCACCCTGCCATGTCAGTCAATTATTTTTTCCAAACTTTTACAAATACCAGTATTTTGGCCAGCACACGCCTAGCAGGAGCTCCGGAGGGTGCAGTATCCTTATCCACACCTAGCAGGAGCTCCCGAGGGAGTAGCATCCCTACCAGGGAGCGTGGTGGCGGAGAGGCCTCTGCACCTCCGCAACCTCCATCTCGCTCTGCCCGCCCCTGGGTAGGCCTCCACGCGGGACAACATGACCACGTATCCCCATGTAATGCTGGGTGCTGGGAATACAATTCTGGGTGCTGGGAATTTGAAATATCCACTGTAGGACAGTGGCCCCCTGCTAGCACCATCCCAACAGCTCCGTGCTTGCTGTCTGCTTTTCCCAGCGCGGCTGAGGCACCACAAGAGTGACTTAATTCAAAACAAGGCAAGTAGCACTGTTCCCGTCTCTACTCCCCAAAAGGCCTGGGCATATTTTGGTCATCTGCAGCCAGAGAAGACAAATAGCCCATTTGTTTCCTCCTTTGCTGTGTGAAGATGAGAGGAAGGAGAGCAGCTGAGATGCGAGTGGGGCAGAACGTGACCAGTAAGGGAAGGGATGATCCTGGATCCCACCCCAGCTTGATCTACCTGGGAAAAGTCAGCGTGTCAGTCACTCACCTGCCGCCCTTTGGAGAATAAATATCCCAGAGACTCCCGAACGTCCATTATAGGCACAATATTCATCCAAGGCAACATCACGACTATTAGGAGATTGCCTTATTTGAGTAAGTCACTCCTTATGGCGTTGAGTTCTTTGATCTAATTTTACTTACAAAATGCCATTGCAAAAAGCAATTAATATTTCATACCACTCACTTTGAATTTTCACCTGGATTTTCCTTTTCTTTTTGAAAACACATATTTTTTTCAACTGATGGGGTTCTGCATTGCTCCTTGCAACACTTCTGGAGCCTTGGAACCAGTTGAACAGAAATGCAATGCTTAAAAAGCCAGACCAAAAAAAACCCCAAAACTAAGCAGCAAAAGTTCCATAGGAACTTAAGGAAAAATTCCTTGACAGTGAGAGTGACAGAGCCCTGGAAGAGGCTGCCGAGAGAGGTTGTGGAGTCTCCTTCTCTGGGGATCTTCCCAACCCGCTTGGACACAGTCCTGAGCCACATGCTGTAGGTGACCCTGCGTGTGCAGGGGGGTTGGACTAGATGATCTCTAGAGGTCCCTTCCAACCTTAAGCTTTCTAGGATTCCAAGGTGACAGCCTGAACCAAGGGATCAGACAGTGATCGGGGTGAGCTGGTTGCGCCCTCGCGTTGCAGCGACGCGGTGCCGCCGGCACCCGGGCCCAAAGGCAGCAGGAGCAGCATCCCCTGCAAGGCAGCGCTGGGCGCCAGGGCCACGCCACTCGTGCCACTGCAGGGCTGCTGCTCCACACGCTGCCGGGCGCTGCCTCTGCCTACGCTGAATTCTTTGGCGAGGATCCAGCACTTACACAGTAGTCAAATAAAACAAGAAACAACAAGAGTTATCTGCGCTTTCAGGGCTCATTTTAAAGCTCCTATATGTGTGCAAGGGAGGAAAGAAGAGGTCCTCGTTACATCCTTCAGAAGTGACTGTCTCCTCATTCATGACTACCTCACCATTCGCTGTTGACTTTCAAGAATGCAAACGCCTTTGGCCACCAATCTCTCCGATGAGAAGTCCTGCAGAAGCCTGAGCTGTTAGCACTGTGCAACACAGCTCATTAATGTTCCCGCTTAAACTCTGTGCAGGGATTCTGGAAAACTTCACAGAGTAACGCAGGACTCTGTGCTAATGCAGCTCTTCCAACAGCAGCAGCTGCTGAAGCTTCTCCGCAAAGGCCACCCGGGAGCATCTACCTGCTGCAGCAGCCCCGGCTGCGAGGGAGAGCTGAGCTCCGTCCTCCCGGCTTGCCATGCATCCGTGTCAGAACGGAGGCTCTCCCATAAAAAGCACATCTGAAACCCGTGGTTTTTTTTAATTGGAATCAGAAATAGCTGCATTTGCAATTAGAGCTTGCTTACTGCCTGCATGTCACAGCTAGACATCTGCCACAGCCAAGGCTAATTTGATGAAACTCTCTGGGAGAGCAGGAAGCTTTCCCAAACGGCACGTTAACGTAGCACAGCACTGCCAAAACCAGCACAGGGTTTGAGTGCCCGTGAAACCGCCAACACCCGCACAAGGATGTGCACTTTGCACAGGTGGGACTGAGTATTTGACTTTTTGTTCATTAATTTTTATGTTTCTCTTCCCCCTTTTATCATCGAAATTGCTTTCGGGGTGAGGGGGAGCGAGTGAACTATTTGCAGAAAAAGCCTGTCCCCAGGGCTACTCACACATACCACAGGCTCATAGGTAATACTTTAGATCCGCTTCCATTTTCCTGAAAGCAAGATTCCATAATAAGACGGAGGAAACAGCAGAGGATATTATAGAAACTCTGAAGTATATTTGATAACTATCCACTTACAACCAGCTTTTCTGAATAAAATGAGTGAGAGGTTGGACATCAGTTATCAGCCTGTCTTTAGAATCACTCTATCCCACATGAGACGACACTACAGCATGGGGGAAACTGAGATAAATGGCACTTTCCCATTTCTATCCACACATAGAATAGAGCTTACTCATTTTTAATAATAAACCCCTTCTAATCAGCTGTGAGATAGGTTCCTGACATTGCACATGACATAGAGCTCTTCTGGCTTGTGTTTGACCTACAGTTCTCACATGCTAATCGGACACTTGATCTTATGGCTCTGACCCATTTCCCTTTTATTGTTAGTCACATTTATCTGGCTATATCACATCTAAGACTAAATGTCAACTTGGTTTCTCTTCATTTGGAAGCAGCAGTGCTATGAGAACAACAGTGTTTCCTAGTCACTGGAGTGGCACAGGTGTTATTAACATTAATGGCATGTAGCAATAAGAAGCCGGAAACCCTGTTTTCAAGTCACAGAAAAAAATAAATCAGGCCCCTGCTTTTAACATGTTGATCTCTGGATTCCCTTCCATAGTTCTGCCAGATGAAGAATATTTCATTCCTGGATTTTAGCAGTAACTAGGATATCCTACACAATTTCTTACCTATTTCTGCTTTCGAAGATGCCTGCATGGCACCTCATCCACAGTCAGCAGGCAGTGCCTCCTTCCTCAAATTTAGCAAGGGCAAAGCGTCATTTGTGGCAGAGCTCAAAGCTGTGCTTGTCGTGAGGGGTTCACTCAGTCCACAGGCTTTGAATCCTATTGCCGCGGGGAGGATTTTTAAAAGCAGCAGTTCACTGCCTAATATTTAGGAAAAGTGTTTTGTGTTTAAACACCGGCATTGCTCTGGGAGCTGAGCAGGGTTCATGCGGGCTGCACACGACATTGCACGTGGCAATGAAAAGCTTCCCTCCATCTCCCCGCTCGCCTCTCGGCCCCGCGGCTGCTCCGCAGCGGGACACAAATCGCAGCGGGGCAAAGGAGAAGAGTTTGCAAAGGGCTCCAGCACGGCTGGGAAGCAGGAGGGAAACGGCTAATAGCTGCACTGCGCTGCGGCAGGGAATTGTTTAATTGGAAAGCCCCAGACCGATGTGTTTTGGAGGCAAGTCAGCTGCTCCATCAACTGATAGTGAGTTTTACGGAATGAGTATTGTTAAACACAGCTTTTTGTCTTGTGCATGAAAGAGAAGCTTGTAGATACTCTTGATAAACTTCAGACCAGGGAAAGAGGCTTCTGAATGGTTCAATATGTGCCCTTCCCCTGTTTTAGTGTCCCAGTTCTAGCATAAGAGGATTATCCAGTTGTATTTTAAGAACCAATGTTTAGCGGAAGTACCACGATAAAACGTATCTCCTGATTATAAAAGCATTAGTGGACTGGCCAAACCACAGCAGGCAGCCCTACTGTAAGCAGAGGATTAGCCATGATCTGCACGCTCAGCGCACGAGTGATGTATTTACAGGCATGGAGGATGGCGGGGGAAAGGCTGACAACTGCCCCATCTGGCACCAAAGTAAGTTCCCCGGTTTGCAGAAATAAGGACAAATGCAGAAACCCAAGCAGATGAGGTCATGGCACGAAAGCAGAACTGATTCCTCCCGTCAGTATTCCCTTGGAGGAGCTCAGGGATGTCAAATCAATAAAATGAATAGCAACAAATCTCCAGGCCCAAACAGGTCACACCAAATCCTGAAGGAGCTCAGATATGAAATTACCACCGCTGCCAGGGGTGAGATTTAACTCATGAGACAAGCGGAAAGTAGCAATATGATGCAGTTTTTAAAAACAGCTTCACAGGGAATTTAAGGAACTAAAGTCTATAAGCTATGGTGGAAGAACTGGAACAATCTATAACAAAGCAGAGTTACTAAAGTCTACTAATATCATACCATAGTGAAAAATCAGTCTGGTTTCTTTAGAGGTAAATGCCTAAAATCTGTTTTTTTTTTTTGAAGAAATTTGTTTGTAAAACAATCATATTGTTTATGTGATGTTTTGGGAGTTTGAAAAAGCTTCCAACAAGATCTTCTAACAAAAGTTTATAAAAAAAAAAACAAGTCAGCTATCAGGGATAAAAAGGAAAAGGCCACTTGTGGCTTAATGACTGTTTAAAAGATAGGAAACAAAAGTACTAACAAATACTCTGCTTGTGCTTCACAGGGATGTGAGGTTCCCTGAATCCCACAGAGATTAGCAGCAGGACCTGCTATATCCATCAGTGATTTTTTTAAAGGGACCGTGTAATAAAGTGACAAAAGTTAGTGATGGTGCTAAATTATTCTGGGAGTCTCCAAAAAGCTGGTTGAAAACACCCAAGGCAATTGAGTAGGCATGAAAGCTGTAGTTTTTGAGCACTGGTAAACGAACTTGGGGGGGAAAAAATTCACTCTAGGAAATAGATCTTGGAGAGGTTTATGAAAAAGCCAATATAAGTGCTAGTAGGAAAGAAGAAAAAAAGAAAAAAGATTTTAAAGCTTGGTAGAAAAAGTAACTGAGAACAAAACACCATCATTATGCTGTTAGAAAGGTGGACCCAACACCCTGTAATTCTGGGTTCTTTTCTCACAATTAGGGAAGTAGGGAACACTAAGTGAAATGACCATGGGGCAGGTTCAAAACAAATGCACAGAAACATTTCTTCATATTATGCATAGATAAAGCTTGGAGCTCATTTGCCGAAGGATATTGTGACTGCCACGAGGTGGGAGAATTCAAAAAAAACCTGCAAAACGATCAGCTAAAATTCATGAAAAACAAGTCTGTCGAGGACTATTACTTAAAGCGGTGGCTGAAGAAGCCCCAAAGCGCGCGGCCACGGCGCAGCCCGCACGGCACGCGCTCTCGCTACACGCTGACCCTGGCGGCAGCTCCTTCCCCTCAGTATTTCCCGCTGGTAGGTGTGAGTTTAGCTGGGCCCGTGGGCTGTCTGGGACGGGCTGTTCTCTCTCTATGAAAATAACCCCACTGTGGCCAGGGACGGGGCACGAGGCCGCCACGGGCCCCACGCACCCTGTCGCGTGGCCGCTCCGCTCCCTGGCTAGGCTAATTTGGGCTTCATGGTCTCGCTCCCGCTCCGTTTTAGCCACAGCGTTCTTCCTCGGTCAGCCCACGGCAGCACGAGAACATAGACGGCCCTGGCCCCGGCTGCCCCAACGCAGGCATGAGTAGTCAGCATCCTGCCCAGTGAAATCCCTAAAGACAGTGTTTCTCGGCGGTAAATTAAGGAAAAAAAAAAAAAAAAGTGGGATAATAAATAGGGTTCAAAATAGCGTTCACAAGAGGGGAGGACACTGCAGGTGACAGACGTCCTGCGCCAGAGCGCTCCAGGAGCGCCGTGACAGGAACAGGCTGAAAGCCGCTTCCACACCCTCAGTGCAACTCCATCTGCTCAATCTATACACAAGTTCCTAAAACTAACCCCACAGGAACTGTGCAAATACATTTAAGTAGCGGTGGGCTAACATACATGCTAATCACCCAGCCTCACTAACAAAGTGTTTGGATAACACAGTGATAACATTAGAAAGTGTTTGGATAAACCGCGTTTATCCAAACACTTTCTGATGTTATCAAAATATATCCTGAATCCCTGTACAGACCTACTGCTGGTTTAACTGTGAGCCACAGGCAAACAGTGCTGTCTAGCTGAGGTCCTGCCTTCTCCCAGGCTTCACGTGAGGGTTTTGGTGTTTATTTTCTTTTGACGGTACCACAGCAGCACTGTGGTGAAAGGGAAAAAGAGAGAAAAGTTCTTTTTTCAGAATTTGGTTGCTGGGTTTGGAGCATCTGTGTTGAAGAAACAAGGGCAAAAAGCTGGACTTTGTAACACCCCTTTTTTTCCCCAAAAAATAATACAGAGCAGTAGCAGTCAGGTACTGCTCAGTTATGATCAGGAACACCGCTATTTCTAACAGGGCCACAGGGGAACATGACGGATGCTTTGCTCCAGCCTCCTTGAAAGCAACGAATATTCATGACACTATTTCACTGTCTGGTGCAGCGGGGCAGGCTGCTCGCATGAGGAGGGCACACGACTCACTAGAAGACTTTGGGGAAGACCTACAACCTGTCTCTGCAGTTTCCTATCAGTTTCTTATCTGATAATAGGAATCTCTGCATTTATTAACTATTTTAGTATCTAAGTGTGAAAAAAAGAAATGTAACTTTCTAGGCAGTTTTGTTTTCCTTGTTTGCAAGATGAGTATACAGGGAGGAGGAAAGAGTCCAGTGAAACTGCATGAGCAAAATAGGAATGCTCCTCCAAATGAACCTACACCTGCATCAAGTTCCCTCAGATGACAAGGTCATTGCCTAAACTTGCCAAGTGTCACTGACTTCCCAGTACAGTATTAAATGCACATTACTGGATATTATCAACTGCATAACAACAGTGATGTGTGACATACACTAACAGAAAAGCTGGACTGCAGCCTAGCACGGATTTACTTCGCAGAGGGCGCATAAGGCACTCGTTAACCAACACGTAACTTTGTCAACCAACATTCAGCTAAAGTATCTCCTTTATTTCTATACTCTTCAAACTATCCCCACCAAAACTGGCACAAGATAGAGGCAAAGGAGGCATTTGGCTGGGGCAGTGGAGTACAGAAGAGCAGCAAAACTATCACTTCACTGGTTACGTTGCTTCTATCCAGATCCAGGAAAGTTGAGGCTTGGCCTGATGAGTGGAGAGAGTTTAGGCTGTGTGGGACATAGTTCTAAAGAGAAGACCTCTCTACAAGTAGCAGTGCCAACATTCACCTCCACCTCTCCCATCTCTGTACAAAGCAAACTGAATTAAGGCCTGTGGCAACCAACATATTTGGCATGCTCCAAGGCCATCAGACCAAAGATCTAGCAAGGGAATACTATGGATAAGCACTGATTTTTCAACACACTCGCACTTACCTCGCCGTATAATTTTTGCCATCCTCGTGCCCAAATAGCAACCTCACACACAAAGGAGCTGGGGAAATAGGGACATGCGTGTATCATTCAGCCCTCACCCAGAGGTAGAATTTAGCATGATCTACATCAGTTATTCTGCACAGTACATTCATTCATTCATTCCCCCTGAAAAAAAAAATCTCAAATTATTCTTTTTTATGACAAAAGACTTATAAGTATAAAGGAATCATAACATTTTTGATTAAAAAAAAATCGTGGCAGTCCTTCCACAATAAACCAGCAGTGGAACAGCCTAGGATATAAATAGATAACTCATGAATCAGACAAGGCGCCCATCAGGATTCTGCCTTCCTGAAGTCCACTGTTCTGCGCCCAACTCCAGCTCTCCATTTCTGGCAGCAGTATTTCCTTGCACTTTACAAAAGACATCTCCTTTTTCCCACTCACAGTTTGCAGTGCACTATAGACACCCTGTAGACCTCATGCATCTAACTGGATAAAGTCATTCTGGCCAACACACTGCAGGTGGGTTTTACTTTTTTGCAGAGTGGTAACCAGCCAAAGAGCAGGAGCCCTGTAAAGGAGAGGCCTTTGTGGAGCTCCCTTGCCAGCCACCACAGCGCTCCTCGCCTTCCCCACACTCTGCTTTGGAAACTGCTGTTAGTGAGTGGGAAGGACCGGAGAGCCCAAAGCCCCATCGGCTGCAGCAACGCAGACTGTGCGGCTTCGTCTCCAGCAGAACTTCCTTGCTTCCCTCCCTCTATCCGCTGTCCTACCTTGGATCACATCCTCTCTCTCCGCCTCTACCTCCCCAACCCCGAACGCCCACACGTGCACTTGTACGTCCACCATCCCCTGCCACCAGCCACTTACCAGGGCTTCCTTTTCTCTGCTGGTTTCTCCTCGGTTCAAAACACGCAGACCAAGAGAGCTGATTGATGAGGTCCATACCAGGCAGGGATTTCTTTTTTACTATCTCAGTTCCAGCCCGATGGAAATATTCCTGCCTACACTCTGTTTTTCCTGGAACCCTAACAAGTCACTCCACCAGCCTTCCTCCTTGTCCCACTTTCTGAATATCCAGCTTTCTTTCTAATCAGCCTCACACTGTTCCTCATTTGCTCTTGTCTACTAAAGGTGTTGCTCCATGTTTATGGAATGTAGTTTTACTGGAAAAATTCCTTGGCCAAGGCCTTCAAAAGGAACTACTCATCCTGGGTAGATTTTCCATGACATTTTCAAAGTCCTCACTTCCTGGAAGTTCTGATTTCCTCAGGCTGAACATCAGATCTCTTTAAGGTATCTCATATGGGGCAATTAAAAATTGCAGAACTTAAACTGCACCTGACCTTTGAAAAAGGTTGGTCCTCCTTATGTTGCTGGTATTTTTTTTTCTTCTTGTTCAGTTGAACTCAGCTGCAAAAACATGAAGTTAAGGCAAAGCTGGCTCTAAAGGAGATCTTTCCAGGCCATTCAACTCATGGAGGTCTTCTGCTCCAAACCATAACTCAGTGATTATAATGTTCTGGATTTACACTTTTGTGGCTGAGATCAGAACTGGTTTAAAGTAGTTTCTATGTACTCTGTATTTGGATTGCAAAAGAACCAGAGATTCATGTATTTCAGTCTTTAGATATCCTCCCTTCATGTCCTGTGGAACTTATGACAAATAATATATTCACTGGTTCATAATATATTACTAAACAAACAGATTGTGTGATAAATTAGAAATAAATAGAGTTCTGAACATTTTGCTTTCAAACCACTAATAAGCCTGTATTGCTTTTAAAATAAACTTGTTCCAACTTTGCTCAGACTGGTGAAAGCTCATGTGAAAGGATGCAGCTCTGGCTGTGACACCTACGAGTGGTTTGAAAATAACCTTTTAAAATAGCAATTGTGATGTGAGGGATTACACGTTTCCAAAAGATTCCAAATGGGAAACAGACGCTGTGTCTCACCGGCCTGCGAATAGCTCAGCTGGGACACACACAGTCCCATCGTAAACCTCCCTCTTGCTCTGTTGCTAATTGGCACCGTTGTTAACAGCATCATCAGAGAACTATTTACTGCAACCTGCAAGTCGAGGGGCTATACCATAAACCCGCCATAGGTTTATGGTATATATGTCTTAGACACTGTCCTAAGCACCCGCTAGCACCTACTGTGAAGCATAGGAAGCCTGAGGTTGGTGGACTTCTAGCCTGACCAGGGACACTGTACCAAGCACAGTGGCTATTTAAAGATAGATAATGAACAGTTGAATGAACAGCGAACCTCAAATTGAACTTTAAAATATGCACTACAAAATTTGTATGACCGTTACCCTTGTGGCTTAGCTAAGGCAGTCAGGGAACAAAAATCAAGTCACACAGTTTGTATTACAATAAATACAGCATAAGTTCTAAATACGTGTAATTCACAATCTGGAATCCCAGAATTAACTGGAAGTGCAAAAAGCAGAGCTAAGCAAATACATTTACGCAAGGTTTGGACACACTGCTGGTTAGCATTTGAAGCAGTATCTTTAAGTGTGTAAGTGCCACTGAAGTCAAAGGGACTTGTCAGCTCCATCTGCTGCTTTGCTTCCTCAAGCAGGTATCTTACAATGAAGGCAGAAATGCTATGAGCAACAATCACTAAAACTTCTGCAATGGTTGTCTCACTAATTTCCATATCAAATACACACAGGTGGCAGCTGAAGAGGTGGCTTTTTCCCCACCTGTCACTGACACAGACACATCTTTGGTGCTGTCACTTTGGAGAGGTTTATGGACAGAAATTAGCAGCACCTAAGGACAATTCATCCTACCTGTCTCGGGCACCCATTCAAGAAAGACAGGACTTGCCTCTGGACGCAATCATTTCTATCCTGACTGTGGAGAACTTAGTGACTCAGTGCTTTTGGATGACATCCCTACTATACTCCCTGTTTGCGTGTCAGGGCAGATAAATGTCACTTGTCTGTTATTTGTAACGCAACTCAAGGCAGTGTGGTTCAAGCACAGCACCATGCCTCTATTTCCAGCGACTGAAACCTAAGCGGGAACGGAGTGAAGAGTCTTCTCTCGTGTATTTCTGTCACTCTGTAGAATAACTTAGCTGACCTGGCTGCTACATTCCCCATCTTGGGCCTGGCCTTGATCTGGCTAGGAAAGTGTAGGTGCAAAGAGTGTTTCAACAGGGTTGAGAGGCAGATGAGGAAGAACTTCTCTACTGTGAGGGTGCCAGACCCCTGGAAGAGGCTGCCCAGAGAGGCTGTGCAGGCTCCTTCTCTGGAGATCTTCCCAACCCGCCTGGCTGCCACCCTGTGCCCCGTGCTCTGGGTGTCCCTGCTGGAGCAGGGGGTTGGACTAGATGATCTCTAGAGGTCCCTTCCAACCTCAACCATTCTGGGATTCTGTGATTAGTGGACATGCTCATCACCTGTCACATACCTTGGACACGCCAGTGAAACGTTCATATATCCTGCATTCACATTTTCACTGGCAAGGCAATTTTTAGGATGTTGCTCTTGGAACTGGTGTCTTTGCTTCTGTCGTTACACAAGCATGATCTTCATAGAGAAGGCC
Source organism: Nothocercus julius (assembly GCA_013398735.1). Taxonomy (NCBI): domain Eukaryota; kingdom Metazoa; phylum Chordata; class Aves; order Tinamiformes; family Tinamidae; genus Nothocercus; species Nothocercus julius. Next base: position 876,024 of record VZSV01000114.1, read on the forward strand.
TCAGAACTGCTACGTGCCAATGAGTCCAGGAGAGAATTTTCTGCTAACTTTATAGAAGGCTACTGTCTGCTACAACTTTTCTCCTTTACTATACTAAGGTGAAAAGGATTAATTTACGCAAGTTTTAGTTACGGATTATTTCCTACTTAGTGTATTCTTGCTGACTGATTCTTCCACTTAGCTGTGTGGACACATATGTTTTACTCAGACAGCTACCGGCAAAAATAATCGAGAGATGAGACTTCCGGTGTAAAACAATGCACTCTATTAAAGAAATAAGTCATGAAGCAAGAGCATCCATAAATAGAAAGGTTTGTAAAAACAAACAGGGGAAAGCATGTGGTTTGCCACATCTTTGCACTATTTGCAGTAGCTAAATCTGGACCCAATTAATGACCTGTTTATTTTCAAAAATTTCAATAAAATGCCTTGGCAAAAACTTAATCTGTCTCTGGAGACTGTCTTATTTCCCTCCATATGTTGCCTGATCTGTCACAGCAATAAACTTATTCCCATTTTCAAGCCCCCTAACAACTGCACCAACTGATCCTTTCCATAAAAGAAGAGATAATTGTTCCAATGCTCTAAAAGTCATGATCCTTCCTAAGAGAAAGCAACACGAAGGAGTGAAAGAGTGAGGGCTCTGAATAGAAGCTTCTGTTGTGACCTAGAATCCAGAGATTTAAAATAGCTCTGTGGATTCTCAGGTTCCTACCTAGAATTCATCCCAGCTGTTTTATAATCCTTTTGCATTTGTTAGTTTCTTTAAAACGCTGCCATGCTGGGATTAGCGTATATGCCTTGGCTTGATAACACTTGTCCTCCTGTCCTTGCTGTTTAGGATGCATTCAAAGGAAACAGCTCAGGCAGTTTGATAATTACATATTTTTATGTTTCTGGAAAAAAAAAAAAAAATCAAAGCAAACAAACAAAAAACCCCAGATGTTTCACAGGCAATCTTACTTGCCAGTGGCTTTCTCTAAACTAGATTCTAAAATGTATTTGGTCTCCATTTGAATCCGATTAGGTATAGTATCCTCAGCTTTCTTATATATCAGAAATATGTATGTTCTGGTGCCTTCCTGTTTCTGATGAACTCTAAAGCATCCAAGTGCACTGATTTCAGAGATCATATTTTGTAAAAGGAATATGATGTTGGTTTAGATGTTAAATGTAACAGAACTTAACTATGGGTTGAAATTTATAATGTATTTAAGTGCTCTGCTGAATTAAGGCCATAATAAAATCAGCAGCTTTGTTCTGAAATAAAAGCACTTGGAACTTTTCACCAGAGTTATAGGAGAACTCCTGTAATTACCAAAATATACATTTGCCAAGTTGATGTAACATGCTTCTGGTTCTCGGTGAACAAAAGCAACTTTATTTTCAGTAGTGATGGAGTGAGTCAAACCAGGCTGATAAAAGTCATCATTATATCAGAATTCAGAGTGTTTCTGCTGATGTGGGAGGAGTTGCTCTGTATTTTGACTAGTGTAACTGGAAGAAAAATTTGGTCCTAGTCTTTAACTGATTAGGAAGTTTTAGGTGTTCTTCCCAGGAAAGAAACTGGGCAAAAGCCAAACAGCCCAGCCCAGCCAAAAACCCAACATGTGGCAAAAATTAATATAAAGGTTCAGAGTATGAATGTCAAATTATGTATTTTAATTTTGATTACTGACATTTTGAAAGCTGATTGAGGCTTTTGGGGTATATAATTTCCTGGTCCATTCAAAGGTAGCTGTTTAATGCTATATTGGGCAGGTGAATGAAGCAATAAATGATCTGGAAAAGAAGAATCTGTTGCCACTTTTACCTTTCCATGATACCAGAAAGAGAGTGATGTTCTGGTAAGTTTTAAAATTACAAATCAAAGTCTGAAAAAAAAAAAAAAAAAAAAAAAAAAAAAAAAAGAAGAAGAAGAGAAATCCTGTGTGCTCTGCACCGGCTCTGCTTTAAAGGGCATGATCTGAGTCACTAGTACTTCCAGTGCCCAGCAATCTTCCTCCCATCAGTTTTCTCACAACTCTATCAAATCCTCTAGTACTTGCCCATCTTGTATCATTTTGTTCCATTTCATCTACTTTTATTTAGAGAGCTAGCCTGAAGATGAGCCATTACTTTCTCTTGGTGACTTCTACAAATGGAAAAGATTTTTGTTTCCTGAAATAAGTGGTACCAGCTGTTGCTGAAAATCCTCAGTCCCTGCAACTATAGCAATACGCACCGTCTGAAACCGTCTGTTCGTCATTCAAATCCACAGTACTTTAAAGATTCTTCTGTTTTGGGCCTTCAGACAGACAATTCTGTATTTGTTTCTGAAACACCATTTGCAAGTTGGGATTGCTGCAAAATATTTGCTATAAAAGAGTGTGAATAGTTCATGGACTTGTCTGAATGCATCTGCTTGAGTCTATTAATGGCTACATTCCCAGCTGTGGTCTTTGCAACATCATAAATAAAAAAGGTTTCCTTCTTACTACAAATCCAATGCTGAAATTTCCCTCTAAAACTGACTGATCTAGATAAAATCTGTTCTTACGTTAAAGAAATCTCTTAATACAAGCAAGAGCAAAAAGGGCTCAGAAGACAGAAAAGACTCAGTCTCAAATAATTTACAATATTCCTCTTGATAACTTATTAAATAGCATGTCATTCCAATGGGGGGAGAGGGGAAGGAGAAGAAGAGGAGGAGGAAGAGGTGTTCTTTCCGGAGTAATGTTATTTTCATTAAAAATAACCTAAGTGTAGCATGTAGGGAGAGATGCTCAGGTCCTCTCTCCTCCATGCAGTGAATCTAAAATTAACATGTTTGCAACACATTTCTGGGACCTTTTGGCTATGATTCAATTGCAGGCAGCTCCTAAATCTTTAGGAACATCTTCTCTCTCCTCTCCGCTCCGCTCCTCTCTGCTCCTCTCCTCTCTCCACTCCTTTCTGCTCCGCTCCTCTCCGCTCCCCAATACTAAGTATAGTAATTCAGTATTTTGACTAAGGAAGGTAACATTTGCAACATTGTAGTTTCTACTTAACTCTTTTGGCATTCCCTCAAGCTACCATCTTCCTGGAATGGGCAGCAATCCCAATTTTCTTCCTAAACTGCAGTGACAGAAGGTCAAATACAAAAGCATTTCAGGTCAGATTCAGACATGCTCCTTAGCTTCCCGGGAGCACCAATGCAATTCATTTACCCCTAGCAACAGGAGAACCTGTTTTTCCTTGTTTTATCCTAGATCTGTGACAAGCAGAGTTATCAAAATATTGATGCAATTAAAGCTATTTTTGAATTAGTGAACTCAAGTTCTTTAGGTTCAGATTTTTGAAAATATTTACAGAAATGACCCTAAGACATTCCTGTAGTGCAGCCACATAGATGCACGATCTAGAACTTGGGCAGTCTCATACGTGAAGGGGATTCACAGAACTCTACCCATCTGACCACATGTTTGGCAAAAGCTGCTTTCATGGGCCAAGCCTGCGATGCCTCAGAGTCCCGACCCATTTCTGTGGTCAGATCCTTGGTGGCTCTCCCAGGAAACCCGCAGCTTTGAAAAGCAGCTATGCTGATCCTTAAAATCTTAGTATGCAGACAGGCAATATTTCAAAAGTTCCCAAGCCCTATACACTTAGAAATGTTTTGTCCTGTATCAGTTCAGCTTGTTTTCTGATGCAATCTAATCTCATAAACTCTTAAAAATAATATATTCAGGTCCTTTCAAAGGAGAGTTTGCATGTTTAGATGACAGCATGAGCAGTAGTGCTAGAGAAACACTTGCAAGCTTAAACATTTTTTCAACTTAGCATAATTTGTTTAATGGGTTTTGAGGAAGATTAGGAATCAAACTGTTTCAGTTTAAAGAAACAGATTGATTTTGAGGTCTGGGGCCTCCTCTTGCACTATATCCAATACATTGCTGGCTCTGTAAAAATCTCAGGACACTAAAGAATTCTGTGCACTTACTGTTCAACAGCACCAGAAAAAAAAATGAGTATTGGAATGAAATTACCTGTTGCAACAATTCACTCTGTCTGACCACTTTATATGCAGGAGATTATGTTTTAGCTTTGATTTGCACACTAGCTGCAAGCTTCTCATTTCTTTTCCTCCTGTGACACCCAGACTACTCTCACTCTGCTAAATATATGCTCACTCTGCTAAATATATCCACGCAGAAGCGACGCCAGGACTGCAGGCCAAGCGATGCTGTGGTGCTTTGCCCACACTGTTGTACACTACTACCTGTGGAGGAGATGGGCTACATCCTTGCGGGACCCTACCTGATCCTTTGGGATCCTTAACAGTTATTGGTTGATGTGGTTTTCTTGCTTTAGGTGTCTGAAAAAAAATGCAAGTCCCTCAGGCAGAGGTAGCATTAAAATGAGGGCAGGCGTTGGCCTGTCTTTGGGCATGGGGAGATATTTGATGCAGTGTAATGTGCTGGGTACAGTAATTGTAGTGCAATTAAATATCTTAAGGTCTGCTGCAGAAGTACAGAAAATCATCTGCTGGATGGTACTGTGTACTTGATGGGCTCAGTGTGCCTTGAATATTTCACTGTCTTAATAAAGTTGGATATCTGTATTCAACAAATATATGGTATTTGTGTCATGTACTTGTGGGGCATAACAAACGCACACGCAGATTCATACGACTGTATGTAAATTAGTGCCCTCTACTGGAAAGACTGCTAGAATATTTCACAAGAAACTATTGACTAAATTAATTCAAATGGCTTTTGAGTTTGGGGGTTTGGGGAACCATCTACTATGAAATGCAAATGTTCTTGCTTGTACAATAGTCTTGTACAGCACTTGTATCTGTATGTATCCAACCTGAGCCTACTTGCAGCATATGCTACATGAAGATGGTTTTGCTGCCAAAACCTTTTCAGTTAGGAAACGTAAACAGGACTGGCAAAAGAGCCACTAAAGTACTAGCTTTCCTTTACTACAGTAATGTAAAGAACACTAAGTGTTCTTAAGGATGCTCTAATGCCAGGGGAGGAGCCTCTTCCACTATCATTTATTTTCAACCTTGTAATAATCAAAAGAAGCCATCACACGTTCTATATTACTTGAATATAACATCCCCCAAACTAATTTTTAACTAGTAAGACAGGTACCACTCCTCCAAACTCAAGAGACCAGCTTAAATCTATGACATTTTATAAAACATTTAGATTTTTTTTGTTTCATTCAAACAAAAATTCATTTCAAAATTGAGACTTACACTAACTCACACTGATTCCTTAAATTAAAAATCACATCCCACTCTAGTTTGGAAAGCAGGACAGTAGGAGTCCAGTTTTCGAGGCCTTACTGAATCCAAGAATTTCCTCTGCTTAGGAATTTCCTGGCCAGCCACCAATGAGGCTGTTTTGAGGCAGATTAGCAGGGTGTTCACTTAGGAGCTAAAAGTTTATTGCGCTGCTCTGGCCAGATGTTCTGGCAGAGTTATATTATAAATAAATTCATTGGCATGGGCATATGAAAAGTGGATTATAGAATTCAAGTCACACCAGTAAATAAAAAAACACCCAATAGGAAATTACTCAGAAGCAATACAAACCAAAGCATATGATTATGATTTTCAGGAATGGAAGATACATAATTTAACATCCCATGACTGATACTAAGAAGCAATCTTGGAATGGAAAAATGTCATTACAGTTTAATGTCAGACAAGTAAGTTAATATCTACACCAGTCCCTATGACTTCCAATATATCACAGAAAAATATGATTGCCAGTAAACACATCCATCTAAACATATAAGAACTTATACAACATGGTATTATACATTCTGCTTCTGGGAAAATACTACTATATTTGTTTCAGATATGACCCAGTCTCCAAGCCTCAGCAATAATCACAGCGCTTACAGGAATCCTCTATAGAAGTTTACTGACATGGGATCAGCATTCCCATCTTCAGGCAGCAAATACCTACAGGTGCAAAGAACTGGGGCATGTGTGTATATGGATAGAAATAAGGAGAAATATGAGAACTGAGAACTTCTGAGAACTGAAAGAACCAAGTGGATGCTCAAGGAGCCATATGAAATCAGGAGCAAAAATATAAAAACTAAACAAAACAAAAAGTTGTTCCTTTGTGAACAAAAGGCAGTCTTTTCCCATTGGGGAAGGGGGAACTCACACATATACATCTTATCTGTGTACCTGAGAAATGGCATCTTATACTCTCCAGTGCCAGGAAAACAAGAGTATGCCCACGAGATACAAGATTTTATGCATGCATTTCTGATAATCCCTAATGAAAATGGACCTTGAAAAATTATATTAAAAAAATACTGCTTTATTTGACTGCTTTATAATTAGACTAACTTGCTATAGTTGCACTGTACAAAAGGGTCTTAATTAAGAATAAATCTCTGTCATATAAGAAGAGTAAGATGCAGCAGACAAGGTTCACCTTACGTCAGGATTGCTCAGGAGTCCTTCAGAGGACTTGAGAGCCAAGTACATTCATTTCCTTTGGCTTTCATGACAGATACATCACAAACCAGAAATTGGGAGCTTCAAGGGGGATAAATTATGCATAAACAAGTTTCCTAATGATGTTTCAAAAAATGCTTAAATTTATGGGGCACCCATAGCACTTCAAGCTTCCTTAATTAGACTTCAGAAATAGGGTTGGTCTGAGTTTCACACATGCACAACCCAAATGCTAAAATTCATGTCATATTGGCTGGGTCTGCTAGTTTGAGAGCCACTTGCTGTTCCAAATCCTACAGGATCAACGCACCCCAGCTGGGCACCAGGGAGCCCGGTGCTGGCGGAGGTGCAAACACGAACCCAGGTCTGATCCTTCGCACTCAATAAAACCAAGCACAAGTTCCTTCACAGCAGAGAAGGGGCATTGCCTTGATATCCCTGCCAAATTCTGAATTCAGTGGTAATTCCTTTCTGCCTTACGACATCTTCTGCATCTTCAACTGGACAAATTATTTTCTGATTTCTAGCCTACTTCAGCTAATGCTCACTTTCAACTCTGACATCAATGCATTTCAGTCAGAGCTGAAGAAATATTTGTAGCTGCAAAACAGTATATAAAATTTTCTGAGTAGTCAAGGATACCCAAACAGTAGGTTTTCTAACCCCTTTCACTTCAGAACCCCAATTCTGGTTGCAAAACTTAATTGCCCAGTCTAAAATTGACTTTGCCAAAAGCCTGATTCATGATCCTGGTTAGATTTTTCATGCTGCAGGCCCTCCATTTCCAAGCTAAAATTAAGCCATGGTATGTTGTCCCATTGCAAACCTTAATGCTATATCACTGAGACGCACTAGTGCTTCATCCATTGAAATGCAAAACTGTAATTTCCCAGTGAAGGAAAGTCACTGTAGCATGAGGGGCCCTTTTAGTCAGTCACTGAAAAAATCTGCCCAAATTTGTTCAATTTACAAATCTTTGAAAATGGCACTTTGAGCAAATCACTGGAAACTTGCTGCCAAAACCCACTTGTGCAGAAGCTGGCCAAGCCCAAAGCAGATCCCTCCCCAAAATGACACCAAGCAGTTGCTTCAGAGGGCTGGGAGAGAGTCTGTCCCGTACACATTGCTAACCATGTCAGCAGTCAGGACATCACATGCATTTCCATAGGTCGCATTTCCATAAGCCTCATGAAGGCCAGGGATCTAGCAATGTATTAGAGTCACCTCTAGAGTCACCTTTAAGCCAGTGACTCTCTAACTCCTGTGGCAAAGGGTGGGAGACCGAGCAGAGGAAAAGAAAGCAGTTTGTGAGATCGTGGCAAGAAAACAGTGCCCTAGGAGCTGAGCTGTACCCCTGCCTCGCTGGTGCTGAGCAAGTCACTTCACACACACTGCAGCAGATGGCCAGTAACTGCAAGTTACTTTATTTCCTGAGCGTCCAACGAGCGGAGCCGGGAAGCGGATTTGCAGGGGGGGAGCTTCTCTGCCGCTGGAGTTACCCAGGGCAGTAGTTTCAAGAGCCAAGCGTTACACAAGGACCAAGAAAAGTGAAGATTCACATTCTAACTCATGATGCTCCTGAGTTCAATCTGTTGTCTATCTGTAAAATGGGAACAATGTGACCTCGCAGCTATTAGGGATACATTCGAAACATTAATGGTACGAAGTACTCAGACTCAGCGCTCATACGCGCCGTAGAAAAGCACTGGAGGAAATCTGTAATTCTGCACTTGGTCCAGGATTCAGGAAGGCAACAGGGATCTTACCAGCACATCCTTATGCACTGAAAGAAGCAGAAAAAATCCGTGGGGAATAAACCAGGGTGCAATCACATCGCTGAAGGACAACACTACACTGCAAGGAGACTGAACAACGCAGCAGCCTTCCCTCTAGCAATCCCTGACTGTGAAGCACCGACCTGCAAAACTTAAGTATATTTTAGTATATATTTTGTAATATATAATAACTAAGAATGTCAGAGAATGGGTGGCACTCTTCAGTTACCAACAATGGAAATAACAACTATATCTTGTTGTGCTTTACTATGACACATGATCATGATTTGAGCAGGGATCTCAGAAACGCCTTGTAATTACTACTTTTAAAGAGTCTGGTAAATATGTAAGTCAAATTCCTAAACCAACCGATTCCAGTAACTACCTCATGGCTCAGAACTACGCCACCACTGAGAAGCAATGTATTATATGATAGTTCAGATCAATAAAGTCCCACTCCCACAATGGAGTTAAAATCCAGGTTTGCTTCGTGATCAGTTCTTTCAGTGTGCTGAAATCAGATCCTCTATCACGGCCTAAATTACTCTGTTCTGCTAGTAGGAAAAAAAACCCAAAACTCCATTCACTGGGGATCTCTTTAAAAATGCAGCCAATGAGGATTAGAAGTGAGGATTAGGAGTGAGGATGAGTGTACTAGATACACTTTGTAATTTCTTTTAACTTATTTTATTAATTAATCCTAAGTAATCTTAATTTATTTTTCCAATCTCAAACTGACACAAAAATAAGCAGGCTAGAAAAGGAATTAATAAATTTAAATTTAACAAATTATAACTCAACATAAATTCTAACTTAAAATGCAAGCATAGCAGGAACATACGTAAAAGCTAACTCTGCAAAAAGTATAAAAAGCACAGAAAAACTAAGACTGGCATTTTCGTCACCGTAGTGGGTACACTCAATTATTAAAAAAAGAAAAAAGAACCCAGGTCAGAGAACCTGAAAGAGAAGGGATGATTAAGGGCTGCTAGGCATCCCAGTGCTCAGCTCTCGTCTTGCTCTGGCCAAAGCTCAGCTCCTTGCACCCACAGCCCTGCTGCATCTGCGTGCAAAATCGGGAGCTGCTCCTTCTGCTCCTTCCTTCAGTGCACGGACCATCAATGCAGAAAGACTTCCCAAGGAAATCTGGAGAAAGCCCCGAGCAGCCTGGTGCTGCCCTGCTCTGAGGAGGCTGGGGCAGAGAGCTTCCAGGGACCTGTCCAACCTGAATGATCAAACGTTTTTCGTGAAATAAGCAATGGTTGCCTTGTGCTTACTTTCTCTACGGGCATATGTTAGGCAACTGGTGTCTGAAATCTATACAAATAGATAAAAATGTAAAGTAGGCTGAAAGAGTAATTGGGTAAAGAGCTGGCAAAGCAGTCATCACAGTCATCACTTGATCATAAGCTTTCACTTGGTGTGAAGGTTGGAATATGACAGCAGACTGACAGTTAAAACTGCTTTTTGCCTCTGTCATTCTTCTTAAACACTAGTTAACAGTCACACTGCTGCTCTGACTGTCATTCAGGGCTGAACCACAAGTGCCAGCCTTGGGAGGAAGGGAAGTTGTACAACTACGCACCTCAGGGAGATGTGATTTATTGCAATGGGAAAGAAGCTGGTCAGGCAATCAACAAGTAATGACACACTTAGCCAGCTTCAAATCCATGACCTCACACTAGCAAAAGCTGGGAAGGAGAGGCACGGAAACGTGCACTGCAGCTACACAGGCCAGTGAGATAAATAAATATATCAACAAGGACTGAAATCCCAGAGACGTAAAAGCATCTGAACAACAGATCATCTTTGGACTCAGCAGATGGTATGTGTACGCATTTGCTTAGACTGTCAGGTAACTCAATTAAGGAGTATCTAAATCACAACCTCACCAGCATGTTATGAATCGCATTTATACTGCAGCAGAACTTAAACCAGTGACTTCAGTATTCTATCCACCTTAACTAAAAAGTCAGACTCCATCAATTTTAATCCACAGGCACTTCAAGAACTTGGCTACCGCTTCGTGGCAGCCCGCCCAGGTCCTTTGCTCAATCAAGCAATAGTCCTCTTTGACCGAAAAAGAAAAAAATAGCAAACAGTATCCTTGCTGAAGTCTGTTTGCATTTACTTTTAATATAGGAATAAGTAGATTACGTGTGAAGACAAATTCGTATTTTGGGTAACCAAAACATCACCAAATTAGCGGGCTTGGCAATTCATTATGGAAGCTCCCCACTTTAATTTTTGAAAAATTACCATGCAATTTATACCCATTACTTTAATTGCGTGCACACACGACCGCCCGCGCTGCAGACACAAGTCGGGCACGTCCCTTACGCTCAGTCCACCTCAACGCTACTCGATCGCCGCACGCCACGACGCCCTCAGCAAGGTCACCGAGGTGCCAACACCGCCGCAGGCGCAGGCGGCGGGACCAAGCTGTGGCAAACGAGCCCTCCTCGCACATGACCCTGCCCATAAATCTTGGTGCGCCCCCCCAGCACCCCTCTGTCCCGCACCCTCCGCACCTCGGCTGCAGGGCGAAGCTTGCGCGCGAGGAGGGGAGAAGGCGCCGAGCGCCCCGTTCCCCCCGCCGCGACCTCCGGCGCTCCATCCACGCGCGGCCGGTCACGCCGCAGGAGCCACATTTGCTGCCCTCAGGCTGGCGGGGAAAAAGCGCTTGACGTGAGGCAAAACTTTGATTTATTTACTTACGGCCCCCCGAGGAGTTGGGGTCCTCCGGGGGGGCTCCCACACGCGACCCCGCGCGGCGATGGAGCGGCGCGGGGACGAGCCCGAAGCGCGCGCAGCGCCGCGCGCAGCCCCGCGCGCAGGTGGCGGCGGCACTGACCTGCGAGGCGTCGCTCCCTGACGTTGCTCCAGAGCAGCTCCCACGCTCTGGCCGTGGAGTCGCGCAGCTGCTCGCTGAGCGACCTCCGCAGCTGCGGCTTGGCGGCGGCGCGGCGCCTGCTGCTGCTGCTGCGGCGGCTGCTGCTCAGAAAGAGCAGAGGGAGAGGGAGATCAGCCCGACTC
>VZSV01000114.1:887545-914304 GCA_013398735.1 Nothocercus julius
GCCCGCCGGGGGGCGGCTGTGAGGGCGGGCGGCCAGCGCCACCCGCGCTGCCCCGTGGCGACCCGTCCCCCGAGGAAATGGCGGCCCCTGCCCTGGCGGCGCCTGCGGCCTCTTGGGGTGGCCGCTTGGGAGCGGGTCGCGGGCTGCCGGGGATGCCAGGAGCTGGTGCAGTGAGGGGCAGGAAGGCCTCTGAGCAGCGGGTGGCTTCGCCCCACGGGCGCAGAAATGGATGCAGAAACAGACGTTTCAGCCCTGCTCCACCAGATCATCCTCCCCACGACACCCTCTCTCCCACCGCGCCTCCGCCCCATTCCTGCCATGCCTTGGGCTCCTCACACTCTCCAACCTGCTCCTGATGCTTCTCAAAACTGAACTCCGGGCAGCCGCTTCTTACAGCCAATTACACAAGAAAAAGGGGACTCGAGTTCCCCCGTCCCTTGAGCAGCCAGAGGCACCTTGAGAGCCCTCACCCCATTTCGGAGAGCAAGGCTCGGCCCCTGCTCGCTCAGGGAGGTGCTGTGCTCACTGCTGCCCGTCCCCGCCAGGCTGCCCCACTGGGTGCTTTGCAGTAGAGAACAGAGAGTTTGACCAGCAGAGAAGGGCAGTGGTGGCTTCACTTTGCGGAGTCGTGGACTGTAGTTTCCTACATGCTGCACAGGGGTGGAACGTCACTTCAGTGCCCGCCATACCCCAGCGCAGCTAAACAGTCCGGTGAGGCTGTTGTGCGAAGCATTATAGCTGTCCCTGTCATGCTTAAATTAAAACTGAGGCTGTAATATGAGGAAGAACTGAGGAGGAATATGAGAGAAGAGTATGAGAATATAAGGGGATATGAGAATATGAGGAAGAATATGAGGAACATGAGGAAGAACTCTTTTACTGTGAGGGTGCCATAGCCCTGGAAGAGGCTGCCCAGAGAGGCTGTGCAGGCTCCTTCTCTGGAGATCTTCCCAACCCGCCTGGCTGCCACCCTGTGCCCCGTGCTCTGGGTGTCCCTGCTGGAGCAGCGGGTTGGACTAGGTGATCTCTAGAGGTCCCTTCCAACCTCAACCATTCTGGGCTTCTATAATACCAGCAATACCAATGCCAACTAAAGCAAACAAAGAGATGTATTCCGGGTTGCCACTCAGTTTACATAACATTGTGTGCTCACTCTCTGGGGTGAATTTGTAAGGAAGTTTTTTATTGTCCACTCTTCAAATGCTCAAGATTCATTTTAAGCTAGCACATTTTAGATTAAATGATGCAATGGAGATGATACACTTGTAAAGCACAGAACACATAAAGATTTTTTACAACAATCCTCCTTCTACAATTTTAACTACAGTGACTTGCAACTGTAGTTAATGAAGGGCTGTAATGAACTGACTCTAATGAAGGAAGGGACATCTTCCAGGGCCAGATGCACCCATTTTCTAGAAGGACAGCAAAGCTGTGCAAATGTTCCCACATCCCACGCTCTAGAGCTGATGCTAATGGGAGATGATACCTCTTTGGTCCCCTGCTTGTTTGTGGTCATGCTTCTGTTTCATGCTTGTTTCTGTCCATTTAGGAACGAGACTGACATTAGCAATTCATTTCTGATATGGGAAAGATGAGAAGTAAAGATTTGTAAAGACCATCAGTGTCACAGTCTACATGTGAAATCATGGCACCAGCTTTGAAGGGTTTGTATCATATTGCTGTGTCATTTCTCTCACATATCGGTCAGCACCAGTCAGTACTGTAACCTTCAGCAGTGCTCTTCTGGCAGCAACGCTTCAATGAGCAGTATGTCTTCACTTCTTTCTGTGATGGCCAGAATGCAATAACAGATGTTCCCTTCCCTATAGGCCACTTTTTAAAAAAAAATATATAGATATTTTTAATTTAGCATACTGAGCCATGAAATACGTTCAGAGATGCTTGTTAATCTATGACATATTTAAAAAAATGGTGGGAGGAAGGAGAAGACCATTCTACAAAGGCAAGTAGGAGAGATGCAGAGGCCATACCAAGGAACATGTTAACATTAAGTTTGAGGGTGACAGTGCAGTCTCCTTCTCTGGAGACCTTCCAAACCCGCCTGGATGCCACCCTGTGCCACATACTCTAGGTGACCCTGCGTGTGCAGGGGGGTTGGACTAGATGATCTCTAGAGGTCCCTTCCAACCTTAAGCATTCTATGATTCTATGCTTTGTGAAAAAGAACTTTCCCTTAATGCTTCAAAAAAAAAAAAAAAATCTGTGGAAGGATGGGACTTAAATCTATCAGCTTCATTTAATGTTTTTTTTTAAGATGTTGTTTTAAGATGTTAAGATGTTACTTTAAGTTACGCAATATGTTCCTGGCCTAATAGGTTTAATGGAAACAACTTTAACAATGCAAATCAAATTGGCAGTTAGAAATTAGCAATTGCCAATATCTTATTTTCTCTTAGTAACTGGCAGGTCACTAAGATAAACTCCGATGACATGGCTGCCTTTGATAACCAGCAGCTGGACGGACCTGGCAAGACCGGCATAAACCCTGTGGTGGGCACCGACAAGAACCGGACTAGTTTCAGGGACTTGTCATTGCTGTGGAAAACAAGATTCAGGAGCAAGACCAGATACTGTAGTTCTACTCCTCACAAAAAAACAGTGCAGTGGGAGTAGTGAGAATATATCCCATGGAGCCCATTCCCATTTATGCCTTTAATGCTAGTCAACTGTTCAGAGATCCAGTTGTCAAGACATGTATTTCTGATGTATGAAACTCAATAGTAGCCGTTACAGTAAAGGATGTGCTACGTAACCTGCTCAAAGAAAGGTATGTGTTAGAGACCATTCACAGGTCAAAGATGTTCCACTTCCTTTTAGGATGTTAGAAAACATGACTCAGAGATAAGGTTTTGCTGCTCCTCCACACATTTGCAGCTGGTGGTAGGGCATAAGGACCCAACTGATCGCTGCTCTTGTCTCCAGCTGAAAACACTCTGGTGTCCTGAACAAGACAGATAACATTTATAGGGCAAAAGAAGAAGGAAAGAACATTTTCCACAGAAGCAGCAGTTTTTCTGCTTCATACCAATCATTCTAAAATGTTACTGTATAATAAAAATACTGTATGTGATAATCAGAAAAGGAAAAAATGTCCAGCTGCCCTAAAAGAAGTCGAATTACAGTATTTGCCTTTTCTGATAATAAATATTTTTCTATAAATATTCTAATAGATAATAGATACTGATAATAGAATATTGGCAGGAATGAAAGTGGCATTTGTCTTCCTTAAAATCTTGCATGCACATAAAACTTGGGGAAAAAAATCTAAGCTAATTATATTCATACTCTGATGCCACTGTGGCACAGAAGTCTGATGTTCTAATTATATGTTTAGCAATTTTTAGTTCCTCCCAATCACCATGGTAATTAAATGCCAAGTTAATTGATAGTATATAATAATCTGGCCACTAATTAGCACTTTTTTTAAAATTTGTTACAGGTTTTATTATGTATTCCGATCTAGTTCTAATAAAGTCTTTGTAAAAACTCCCATGCTCTTGATAAGAAGAGAAGCAGGCCTAAAGAAAGAAAAAGATGGCAGCATCTTAGTTTGCTATTTGTAAATTACTGATATACTACAGGAAAAAATAAAATTGCTTTCATTTTTTTTCTTCTAAACTTTAGATAGAAGGGTCGAGTCATGATTTTTAGTGACATAACTACTTCAATATATTTATTTACTTGTAGACAAAGAAAAAGGATATGTTTTTGCAGAGAAAAACATGAGAAGAGTACAAACTTGGTTACTGTATGCTGTTTAGTGGACATAAGTTCCTTACACTTGCATCTCTTAAAAAGAAATAGTGAGAGGAAATCAATTTGTAGTACAGTATCACTGATACAATCTGATGCTAATCAGTGTAGTACCAAGTTTTAGAATATGTCTAAGACTTCAGGAGCCGTACCTAAATTAATGAAGCTTCTTGAAGTTTATTATACTCAAAATGATGTGTCTGGGCTTCTACAGCTTCAAATAATAGCTCAGACAGCCTAGAGACAAATACATCAAGTAATATTTATAACTTTGGCAACGATCTTTATTTAGGAGGTCCTAAGGCTCTGGAATTTGTTCTTTTTCAGAGGCCAAATGTCCTGATGCTCTCTTTCACCATCTGAAAGCAGGGAAAATTTGTAAGTCTGGGTCACCACTGCAGGGGGAAAAAAGGAGTTGTAGTTTTCACAGTTTCTTGGTTTCCCAATGGCAGAATGAAGTGAATTGCATACCAACTGTGTGTTTTGAAGTGATGTGAGAAGCGCCAAGGACGTATGGGGTAGGTGCCCTCTTTTATATCTAAGTAAACAAACAAGCAATTTAGAGAGAGTAAAATAAGACTGCTTGTGAACAAGGACAAAATGTCCCAGCTTGTTCCCTGGCACTCTCGCCTTGCTTATTTTTTGGATATGCAAATTATCATCATCTTAAGGTACCTTTTCTGGCAATAGGTTATAAAAGTGTCACTCTTTCCCTTCTGACTGACAGCCACCTTCCATCCTTTTCAGCTTTAAAAAGCGATCCCCCTAAAAAAGGGTCGCTCCACATTTTGCCAACAGCAGAGAACTGGAAATCCTTTGCATGCTGTCTTGCATTAGTTGGGGGCCAAATTCTTTCAGTTTTGTTCATAGTGATTAACGCTGAAATAAATGGGACTTCTTGCAGTATGCCATGTGAAAAGGCTCTGATTATGCTCAGAGACAAAGTACAGTAACAAAGTATCTGCTGTTTTGCAGCTCTCCATCTCCCTTTCTGAAACGGGGAAAGGGAGGGGGAGAGGGCGGAAATAAAGCCTTCCTTCTGTTCATATGACAGAGGATGGTTTATTATTCTTCGTAAGAAACTGGATTATCAAAGCACCTGGAACCGGAAACTGGATGGGGCAGAAGTATAGTCTTTGCCCTTAGGAGATGATACACTAAATATAAGACGTGACCCCAGTGGAGAAAAATGGCTAATTGGGGTAGGAAGGGTGGAGTACAAGGGAACAATCAAACCATATTGGCAGGCTAATAACTAATGATGGTGTTAACAGGCGGGAATTAGTTTTTGGAAGCGCTGATGTAGAAGAGAGCAAGAGGGAGTCAAAGGAGGTTAATGTGCTGTCTTCATACACTGAGACTCCCAAGACTCCCAAGAGACTCCCGGGAGTCTCAGGGAAAGCGTGCCCATTTGCATTTGAAAACTGAAGAAGCAGGCAATGAAGACTGGCGTCCTGTACAAATGGTCTGTGGGAGTCAAGCTTTTAATGGTGAGTGAATGATAGATAGGCAGGGAAAGGGCCTTCAGCATTAAGCCAAGTATTTCACAGAATCAAAATTTCGTGATAGAAAATTTACACTTTTCTGGCAAATAGTTGCCTCTTTTTTTTTTTTTTTTTTTTCCCTGCTTTTACCATGGAACAGGATTTTCACATTCTGGGTAACCTTACCTTGGACTTTTCTCCACATCTTACACCTCAGTTGTATCTAGTTCTTTTTGAATAATACCTCTAAGATACATCTTTTATCTTGTCTCCTTAACTGAGCCTAAGGTGTAATGGGAGAAGGATGAATTCCAGGTGAAGGCCCTGTGTGAGCAGTAGGAAAATGGTCTGTTCTAGCAGAGACGTGAAAAAGGGGATAGGGAGGTAAAGTACCACAAATTGCCATTCGCAGAATTACCCTCGAAATAAACAGCATGTTTAGTGAATGGTGGAGAACAAAGCTTATTAAGACAAGCTAAAGTTTTCTCTGAAGAATTGCAGCCACAAAAGCCTTTGCACATCTCTCTGCTGACAGAGTAAAATAATGGACAGAATAAACCACGTGCCAAAAACCTTCCACCCTCTCTGGTAACGTGCTGTGTGGATATCTTTAATGTGCAGCGTGGTGCAGATATGAAAGCCTGGGGTGGGCAAAGCTGGTCGCTGCTGAAATAGTCTGTCCTTCAAGCAACTATCTGGAAAAGTGGGACACGTTTTATGTTTGTAGATACCGTATTTTTTTTATGGATCAGAGCTTGAATTTTGAGGTGATTAATATCCTTGAAACAGTGAACAGCTATGCTGAAACAAGAAGTGTCTCAGCACAGAAAATTGCCCCTGTTCTTCTCATTCCAGCTTCTGGTGTCTGATTTTTTTTTTTTCTTTTGTGGCTTAAGAAAAATACGTTATGCTAAATTACATCTTTCTTTGCTCTCAAAGTACTCATTTCCTTAATACTGCATTGGGACCTTGTCTAAGCTCAAACTTCCCCATACTTCCAACTGCTATTATCATCACAGTAGCAATAATGGGAACATTTGGGTAAACAAAAAGGTAAAGCAGTCAGTGGCAATTTAGCCTGTGCTGTGTCTGGATGCTGGTTCAGAGAACTGGGAGGTTGTTGTTTCTTTTTTTTTTCTGTTTTTTTTTTTTTTTTTTTTTTCATAACTCTCCTGGATAACACAGAAAACATGACCAGTCTTGACAACAGGTTCTAACAACAGTGCAGCTGAATTGTTGCCAAGAACACTTCAGTTGTAGGAGTAAAACCTTTTTTCAGACACACATGTGCACACTCACTTCCCCAGTATTCAGGCTACTGGCTGATGAGGTATATTGCCAAATCACAATAGATTGCAAGCTGTGGATTTCTACAAGCTTCCTTCATGAGTTACTGCATAGCTATTTTTTTCTAATGGACTTAACAGATTTAGTAAAAGATAACAGAATTGAAATGCAGCAATTGTGTAACAGTACAGAGCAATGCTGCTAGCACTGTTGGATGGGAAATAAGGATGTTGTGTCCCAGTAACAGTCAGAATTTCTGTAGTGGCAAATAGCAACAGTAGTGGACAGAATTTCAGGTAGGCAAATTGTAACGACCAAATTCAAAATTTGGCCAAGGGCCCAAATTAACCTCCATTAGCCCAAACAGTTCTCCTGGATCTTTAATAATTGTATTTAGGGTGACTAATCAGCTTCTAACAGTATTGACTGAGTCTTCAAGGGAAGGATGGTGGCTTCTGAATGCAAGGCTCATTTCCCACACTCCCATTCTGAAGGTTTCCCAGCCAAATCTGGAGCCCATCTAAGTCCCCTCCAACACCAGTTCTGGCTTTCAAGAACTGCATTTTAGCAGCCTAAGTGATACCGCAGCTCCTGCTAGGATAAGGGAGCTTGTGGTTAGGAAGAGTGCTTGTTTCATGACATTTAACATATCTGGCTATTCCCACTGAGCAGCAGGATGTTCATGCTGTGAAGAAGGGGCTGGACTAGTTGGATCTACAGTTCTCTCTATCCCAAAATGTCCCTGTTTCTGTGAGAACATTTTGGTAGCATCAGGCAACACCTGTATTCCATTAACTCCCAAAGCATTTCAGTGTTTACAGTAACCAGGAAATGTCAGTGCCTGGGTTACATTAACAAGTCAGCAGTAACAACGGCAGTTTCAGTCTTTGGGGTGAGCAGAGAACAGTTCACTGAGACTCTCCGTGAGTTTTGCATTTTCAGTTGAATCACCAGCAAGCCTGTAGTACTGTCTTGGAAACTACAGGAGGAAGTGTTTTGGGGAAAAAAGAGTTATCAAAAAAGTCCAATATTCATTCAGTAATGGCTTCATATCATCAACCATGTAGGAGTCCCCATGTCCTCCCCTGCAGCTGCTGCTGGGTGCAGAGATGGCACCCGAATAATGACCAAGGTCACAGCCACGGCATTTCCAGAAAGACTCTTTTACTCTTTTTTTTTTTTTTTTTTTTTTTTTTTTTTTTTTTTTTTTTTTTTTTTTTGCGTTAGTATTACTTGAAAAGTTGACTCCAGGAAAAAGAAAGGGCAAGACTTCACTTATGGTTGGACTTGATGATCTTGAATGTCTTTTCCAACCATAATGACTCTTTGACTCTATAATTCTCCATTATGCTCCCTTGGAGCACTATGCCCAAGCAGAGCTGGCAGCTCCTCTTGCTGTTGAGGACAACTCTTTTGACACTTCACTTACAGAGTTCCTAATGACATCAGTGAAGTGTCCCAGAAATGTAGATACACACGTGGGACCAGGACCATGCCTCTAGAAGGCAGCAAAAAGTTGGAATTTTACTTATATGCACTAGTGGTTCCAAAGTTCATTTTCAGGATCGCAATAGTTTCTCATTAAATTGGTTTCTATGAAGATGTCAGAACATCTTTATTATGCTGCAGATAGAGATGTAGCTCATATTGATTACTTTCCCTATAGTCACACAAACTCACTTCAGTAGCTTTTTTGTCATTTTGTGCTGATGTAAATTGGTTCAGTAGTAATTACCTGATATTGCTTTACATTTCATTGATTTTATTTTTTTACATTAGAAACACCCATGTAGATTTCTTGGAGAGTAAGTGCTAAATGGATTATAATTTAGCAGGGTCCAACTCAGTATTTGTTTTAAAGAGGAAAGATGAGTTGCTTCTCCAACAGAGAGAATATTTATATTAAGTAATCCTTAATGTTGATTTTACCAGAATTTTCAGGTATGTAGTTTTGCAGTTCAGGCCTTAAAAATACTTTAGTGTCTGTCATTGCTAAAAGGAAAAAAAAAAAAAAGCGTAAGAGCCTAAGAGGTAAATATGAAAACCACACATCAGTCTTATGGCCTCAGACTGGAGGCTGTACCTAATTTCCTAAATGATTATGCAGAGATCTGAAGTAGTTTATTGCTGTCAGTTAAGACATAAGGAATATTGTTTCACCTGGAAAACCTCATCCTCCCTTAGGACTCAAATACATTTGGATTTATCCTCTTCCCTCCTCTCCTATAGGTCATCATTTATGGCTGAGCAAGGTAAAGGCAAAGTGGATTTTATGCACTACCAAAAGGGAAGAGTAGCATATTGCTTTAGCCTTGACAGCTAGAAAATACTCTTTTACTGTAGAAGTGATGAAACTCAAGGTTTCCACCATTATCACTTGGGGTGGCTTCATACATGAACCTCTCCGGTCATTCCTCAACTCCTCACCATTCCACTCCCAGCTAGTTTTGTCCAAGCACTGAGCACTAATGACAACCTTACATTGCTGGGGAAATTCTTGACTTGCTGAAGTAATAATTATCAAAATTCCAGTGTGCTTCTCTGGAATATTTAATTCACTTTGGGTACTTGCTTTTCCCTGTTCTCTCTTATGGTGATTTTCAAGAATATATGAAATGAAAGCCTTCAGTTTCTTGCTGATTTGATGACACTCATTAGCTGGGGGAGTGACTTCTAGGTTCTAGCACATTAGGGTGCAACTTGTTCTGCATCTTATGTTCACTGGATGTCTCTGTGACTTAAGGGTAAGTAGTAATTTACTGTCACAACATATTTTATTGGTTCTTTAAGTAAAATAATTATATGTTCCCCACATATCATTCTTTACTGCCTTCTCGGGGTGTTTCTTTTTGTAGATAGTTTTGTAAGGTTGACAATGTCGAAAGTCACTGTGATACGGTTCCCTGAATTTATATGATGACATTATAATAATATCAACACTGCTTTTTATGGCTTATATAAATTAGCATTCTATTTGCTTTCATGACCAGTGCTGCATATTGAACAGCTGTTTGCACGGAGCTGCTTTAATTAAGCTGTCCATAATGTTGCCTACTTATTTTTCTGAACTGGTGACACTTCATTAAAAATGCCATATCAATGAATGGCTCAGATCATCCCTGAGCATTACCTCACTCTTAGGTAAATTGAAATCCCATCTGCTTTGAGGCTGTCGAATCACCTTGCTTCGGGGATTTGCATTTGATTCTCAGAAACCTTTCTAATCTTTAGACCCCTTTGAAAATCTTGAGTTTGCTACAGATTTTGCCATCTGTTCACACTCTTGTTAAGATAATGAAGCTTTAAGTGGTACTTGTCTTGGTCCGGGTCTTTTAGGCAACCCATTATTAGCCTCCCTGCATGCTAAAAATTGACCAGTTTTATTTGGGGCTTTATGAGCTATTTTGTAAAGTGTATGTTCTATGCCCAAAATTTTCTTCCCATACTTCAGTTTCTCAGGTTCTGTCCTGTATGTTTTTAAGATCTCTGGAAGACAAGTTTGGAAAGCGCAGATAAGATATTTCTCTTCCTGTTTTTTTACAGCAAGAACAGGGTTCTTTTCCTTTTACAGAGCAGTCCTGGATCCTACATCTATATTCTCATCACATGCACTATAACTTGCTTTGTTTCTTTCAGAAACATATATGATAATTACTGTTAAAAGCTGTAATTATTTTTGGTGCCCACAGTAACTTCTTTTCATCTTCAAATAGGGGTATCATTCTGGTTGCCTAGGACAGCTGAACTGAGTGTATTATTTAAA
Source organism: Nothocercus julius (assembly GCA_013398735.1). Classification (NCBI taxonomy): domain Eukaryota; kingdom Metazoa; phylum Chordata; class Aves; order Tinamiformes; family Tinamidae; genus Nothocercus; species Nothocercus julius. Next base: position 897,857 of record VZSV01000114.1, read on the forward strand.
AAGCTTATTCCAACACTTGCTCTCTTGAGAGCTCAATTTCTGACAGTGTTTCCTCCAGAATGTGGTCATCTCTTCCCATTAAGTCTGGAAGTACTCTGCTAGATACCAGAAATATCACAGAATCCCAAAATGGTTGAGGTTGGAAGGGACCTCTAGAGATCATCTAGTCCAACCCCCTGCTCCAGCAGGGACACCCAGAGCACGGGGCACAGGGCGGCAGCCAGGCGGGTTGGGAAGATCTCCAGAGAAGGAGCCTGCACAGCCTCTCTGGGCAGCCTCTTCCAGGGCTCTGGCACCCTCACAGGAAAGAAGTTCTTCCTCACATGGAGGTGGAACTTCCTGGATTTCAATTTGTACCCATTATCTCTTGTCCTGTCACTGGCCACCACCGAGAAGCGTTTCGCCCCATCCTCCCTACATTCTCCCCTCAGGTACTTGTACATGTTGATCAGAGCTCCTCCCAGTCTTCTCTTCTCCAGGCTAAACAGGGCCAGCTCGCTTAGTCTTTTCTCATAAGATAGATGCTCCAGTCCCTTAATCATGAAAAAGAATTTCTAAGATAATCTTCATGTCACTGTCTGATTTTCAAAAGTGCTTGCCACTCTCAAAGTCCTTTCTGTAAATCAGATCATTTATTTAAGGGAATAAACAGGAATTGAGAACTTCAACTTTTAGTCCCCAGTTTTCAAGCTTGCTTCTTAGTAACAAGGCAGTTGACTCATCCGCAGTCAATCAATAAAACATCACCCATGGGTGATGTTAGAAGTCATGATAGGTCCCTTAACCAGCAAAACACACATTTAACCAAGTAAAAAAGTGAACGGAGGAGTTCTGGAGAACACAGAAGTACACGATAGAGGTAACAGGAAAGGCAAATGGAAAGGAAAGGAAAAAAAAATCATAAAGCATCGTGAGGTCATCATAAGGCATCAGAAGAGGAATAACCAGACTATTTAAAAGGAAACTGAATAGTGAATGGGACAAGGGAGGAAACTATAACGGGAGGCTGCAAAGACAGAAATAGAAAATGAACAGCTATACCAGAGTCTGGAAGATTATAAGGGACAAAAATGATACTTAAGTAGGAAGTGGTGTGGAGAACTGTGTATGGCAATTTTTAGCTGGCTCTTATTACACTTTGTACCTGAATTTAATATGTGACTCAGAAATACTAAGAAAATCTCAGAAGAAATAGGTATAAGATTCATATCTCTTAATTCTAGACATGAATTGTTCAAGGAAAAAGGAAGAAGGTGAGAGGAAGGGAGGGAGCAGGATGTCTCTCAGAGGGTGACTTATTTCACCCAAAGACAGCTGCTTAGAAGAGGTGCTAGAGAAGACCTGCAGAGATGAAGAACATGTTACCCTCTGAAAATGCCTCTCTTTCCCCACTGACAGCAAATGTGCCTAGAAGATCACCTTAGACTTCACTTAAAGGTGGAGGAGTGAATTCCCATCTTATGTCCCGTTCACTGTGTAATTTTCATGGGATTTCAATAGCTACCATTGCAGGCGTATTTGAAAATCTCAGTTGGAATATGTTTCGGTTGCACTTTTTTTTTCTTTTCTTTTTTTTTTCTTCTTATACGCCTACAACAGATTTAACAGCACATTCCTAGCAATTCTCAATAGAATATATGCTCTAAAATCCTATGACTTATTTCCCCTTTTGAGTTTTTTTAACACATGCTGCTTTTTGAAGTGGAGACACTGTAATGATTTTGCTGTTGAATAACAACTTTTCTCTTGCAGCCTCAGCTGTAAAACACAAACACCTTGTTGGATCACACTCCAAAAATCCAAAATGGGAATCCTGCCAAAGCTCAGGGCTTTCTTCTTGTTTTGACTGCCGCACTGCTCTTGATTCTGTTAGTAGCACATTCTTCCCACTTCTGTTTTTCAGACACCTCAGGCCAAGCTCATTCCCAGTGTAACTCCACTGGACACAGTGGAGCTGCACCAGTAGGGAATTTGTCCCAGTATATCTGTAAATTAACCAGTCATTGAAGTTGGAGAGTGTCATTGATAAGCAATAACAGCATGGGAGTGGTGAAAGGAAGATATCTCTAGTTAGTTTTGGACACTTGACACTAACTCCATTGTCAGATAACTCCTACTGACTGTGGGAAAGGTTGACTGGGAAAAGTCACACTAGCAGCCTGCTAACCTTAAGAAGAAAACAGATCTGGAATGCAGAGGAAATCTTGACGTTATCTGTCCTCGAGCCCCTTCCAGCCAGGCAATCCAAATAGCTTAATATTGACTGGGGTTTTTGCTCACTTTTTGGAGCAGGAGAGGAGGGAAAAAGAAGAGTCCAAAATGTGCATGGAGAGTGGTTCCTACCAAAGACCAGGACCTGCTTTTCTGTATCATCTAATCATGGAATCATGAAATAAGCTCAACACGGAGGTGGCTCTGCAGGTTCCCAGTCCTACAGTACATGCACAACAACCCAGCAGCCCCACGCAACAGACATACAGAATTTTACAGTGTCACCTGGCCCCGTTGACTTTGTGAATAACAGTTTACCACACACTTTGGGGACAGCTGAACCAAGCCCAAGGGAACGAAGCTGCTGGAAAGGAAAACATTTTCCATGTATCCATTCAAACTTCATATAAAGTAAAGCTCTTGCAAATGAACACGTGAAGATTAAACATGTTTTCTCCCCACTGATCAAAAGACATGTGGTCTAATCAAGACCAAGGAAGGACTTACATGACACTTACATCAATGTTCCATACACATTTCATAGCAACTTACTGTCCATCATATATTTCTGTACACATTGAGTTACTTTCTGAAATGTAACTTAATATATATTTTTGACCTCTGAACATTGGATGTTGTTTTTCTTCCACAATTGCAAGGCCATGGGGCCATAGCAGAGAAGCACAGTGAGCAAGGCAACAAATGAAAATGCGTACTTTAAAATACGCCAGTGCATATTTTAACTGACATCTCTAGTAATTCATCTAGTCATCGGACCCAGTGCGCCAGTTTTGTGTGTCTCCTAAGTAGGTGAAAGCAGGGGAAAATTTAAATTTAAAGGAGTTTTAGCTTGAAAAGTTTACGGGGCCTGGCATGATTAGCAAGTAGGGTCCATGAAACGAAGGCTGTGAAAACAAGCTCTCTCCGAGTGATCAAAGCGCTGAACTGCAAACAAATGCAAATGTTTGAACAGTCACCTTTTTATATGAAAAATATCAGTGATGCTGTAAGGCTGCAAAGGTTTGCGAGGCAAAGACTTTCATTAGGCCTGTACAGTGCTTAAGCTGAAAAGGATACTCCTCCATGTCCTAGGCCTGTTACTACCTCAGTACAAAGATTTAAAACATAATAGATAAATAAATTATCAATCTGGTAAGTTTTAGTTTTAAGACATTGTTAACAGAATTATGTGTATTTTAATGAAAGAGAAAGTTCTTGAACTTCACATTTCCTCAGGTATTTCGAGGAGTTATTCTATTCTGAAATGCTGTGATAAGTGGATTTTCTTTTTCTTTACAGATATAAATTGATCATTGAGAAACTAATCGTACCCACCAAGTTGCCAGTCACTGCAACAAGTACAAAATTAGGCTGTACAAATGCAGAATCCTTATTCTATTTCAGAACTTGCTTACTTTTCAGAATTAAGGTGATTTTTTAAAAGAAATTGATAATTATGAACTTGAAAACCATTCACCCCATCTAATAACCAGTGATAATTACAGACTGACACTCTCTTGTCTTCTAAAAATCAAGTGTTATTTCACTGACAAATATTACCCTAATGTTAACTGCATATCACATGCAATCACACCCCGCAGAAAGGATTAAGTAAGGAGAAATCCTGATGAGCTACAAATTCCAGAAAATGACAGTTATAACTAGGCAATACACAATGATAACTTTTGCTGTCAACATATCCAAACATATTCAAAAAAATATAATCAGTCATAGCTTGTGAAAGAACAGATTTTTTAATCAACTTTGCCTAACGATAAATTCAGTAGTCCCTTAAATTTTCACCCAGAACTCATACAAACTACATTTCAAACCTTACATACTTCACAGCCTATCCTTCAGACTCATCAATTTGTAACTGAGACTAAAAACCTGCAATGACAGGCGGGTATACCCATGTCTTACACAGAGTGTGCTGGGAAACACCAAGGTTGCTCATACTGCTTAATTTTAAACCAGGATTAAATTGGTGCCTATGTCAACTCTGGTGTAAAACCATTAGTTTTCACAGAAATTACACTAGGGGAAAATTTGTCCTTTTGCTTTAAAACAAACCTTCCTGAAATACATAGTAGCCTTATATAACAGTGTCTTTGGGAACTGAGAAATATTCAGGATAGGTATGTAGGTATGTACCTAATATAAACACATTTCAAACAAAAGCCTCAAGTCACGTATGTTTTCAGATTCTATGTAAAAAACAAAACAAACAAAAAAAACACTTCACCAAGAATAGAATGAGTAGAAAATTCAGATCCACTTAATAATACCCCTGTACAAGCCAGCCTTTTTGCCAGCTGTTCTCTTCAACTTGCTTTTCTTATTGCTCTTCTGCCTTCATGAAGACACAGAGCCAAATTTATAACTGACGAATGCCATTATATTCATGGAATTACACAAGTGATGGCTTTGGCGCATCACTTCTGCTTTGTACGCAGCTCCAGCCTCCTCCTATTGCTGCACTTCAGCTGTGGTTTGACAGCATGGTGGAGATTACTAATTCGTTATTGCTTGTGCTGAGTGCTCAATAAATACCCGCATCTGTAAGTGCATTTCTGTCATAGCAACTTGCTGGCTGGGATGGAATCTAATACAGAGAACAGGAAGGGCAGAGACTGTATGATTTTCAGCTTAAAAGCTTGCTAAAGCAACTCTCCGATTTCTTAGGATGTTTCCTCTGTGATGGAGATTAATGCTGCATAGCTCTGGCTCCTCATCTGGTGGTTTCCCACCATGTTTAGGGAGAGGCTATACAGTGATTGCTTCCTTTAAGTTACTATTGTTCTTATTTAAGCTCAAGGTGTTGAGGCTCATACCTTAAGATTCTGGGTTCAATCTTAACCCTAGAAACAGTCGAGGGTCTCATCACACTGATATTCATAAAAGTGGAAACTGGTATCACTGACTATAGCCAGTCACAGAATCACAGAACGGTTGAAGCTGGAAGGGAGTTTTGGAGATCATCTAGCCCAACCTCCTGCCAAGCAGGGTCATGTTGCCCAGGACCCTGTCCAGATGGCTTTTGAGTATTTCCAAGGATGGAGACTCTACAGCTTGTGTGGACAACCTGTGCCAGTGCTCACACACCCTCTCAGAAAAGAAGTTTTTCCTCATGCTCAGATGGAACTTTCTGTGTTTCAGTTTGTGCCTGTTGCCTCTGGTCCTGTTACTGGGTGCCACTGAGAAGAGTCTGCCCTCATCCTCTTTACTCCCTCACTTTAGATATTTATACACATTGATATGACTTCCCCTCAGCCTTCTCTTCTCCAGATTTATCAGGCTCAGTTCTCTCAGCCTTTCCTCAGGGATGATGAGAGATGCTCCAGTCCCTAAATCATCTCAGTCGTCCTTTGCTGGACTCCACTCCAGTAGCTCCATATGTCTCCTACACTGGAGAGACCAAAACTGGACACAACACTCCAGATGTGGCCTCACCAGGGCTGAGTAGAGGGGATCACCTCTCTTGACCTGTTGGCAACACTCTTCCTAACGCATACCAGGATCCCACTGGCCTCCTTTGCCACAAGAGCACAGAATCCTGCTGTCCACCAGGAGTCCCAGGTCCTTCTCTGCAGAGGTGTAGCACCCATCAGTACAGATGAAGTGTCTTTTGTGCCATGGTCGTCTTCCCAGAGCAGAGGTTCAAACTGTGGCATACAACTCTGGTATGCTCTGATTGTGGTCCAGCTAAAGGTCATATGCTGCAAGAGGTCAGAAGCTAGCTGCTTCAGAGGGTCGCTTTATTGCTCTATATAGCTTATATGAAGCACGTGTTACTGCCGAAAGCATTCTTCTGTGCTTGACTGCCGGACTTACAAACACAGAGATAATGTAAAATCCATCCTTTGCTTTCCCCAAGCTGGTCAGAGAGGAGCTTCCTATCACTCAAATTTAGCACAAAAACGCCCAAGTTACTCCCTAGGGATTGATCCTAAGTAGTTACAGAGCAAAACTGAACACTTAGGATTGTTATACAAAGGAAATGTTGTTTAGTGGGGAACACTAAACTTGGTGGAAACTGTTACCCTTTAGAACTGCATATTGTGAAAGCAAAAGGCTCATTCTTCCATGTGTGTTTCCCTCTGAGAGCTGTAACGCTTGGTCTGAATTACCAAAGAGCTATTTAGTTGCCTATATACTCCACAGTGACTAATATTTATATATTTGAGACTATACCTTGTAAGAAGTATAAATGTATTTCTTACACTACTGTTACCAGAGAGATCTGAGGGAAGGAACTACCTGATACAGAAAATAGATATACAAGCTTCTTTTTAGTGAAAATTTTCCAAATAGTTTTGTAGCATTTGGAATAAATGTTAAATGACAAAACCTGTCATCTTCCATGACTCTTGAAAAACGCCAGATTTGAGTTGGTTGCTTGGTTGAGATGGAGCTAAATATAGCTGTTTGTTTGCACAAAATCCTCCCCGGTTCAGACACGGAAGAAAACAACTCTAGAATCCTGTGACTTGATGTCTGAACATCATTCCTGGAAAGCAACACCCCTTCATTCCAATAGAGGTCAGGGCAATTTGTTAGCCTGCATTAGCTCACCATATACTGCAAGGTTCTTGTCGGTTCTTTTTAAGTCACACGAGAAGTTACGGACTGAAGCTCATCTATCAATTGTTTAGTGTTAAAATAGGACAAAATGTTTATAATATCTTAGTTCTGAAACCTCTGATATTTTGTAAATTATTGAAGTGATAATATTTTTACCATTTACCAATGCTAGTCTCTTAAATATTTTCCTTTCTTATTAAAATTGACCAAAAGTCACAGAATGAACTGTAGATCAGTAAAACAGAGAAAGACTTTTAGAATGACACTTCACAGGTGAAGTTTCTTATACGAAATACAACATATTCCTCAATATATCAAGCTTTCGTCTATAATTCAAGTATTAAAACAATAAATACCCATGCATCTACATGTCTTTCTAAACCAGCAACACTCTGAAATATGTCTAGTAAAGTTCTCATTTTGTTCTGGCTTCTGAGAGCTGAGCATCAGAGTTTGCCCTCAGCTGCTCCAATACATCACTAAGAGCAGAGTATCAAAGGTTTTTCCTTTTCAGAAGAACCAAGAAGGGGTCTGCTCTGCTAATTCTGATTATGGACAGAAAATATAAGGGGGAAGAGGCAATCTCACTGGGTGCTTCATGAGCCAAACTTAGAGGCCCAAGCCAAGCACCTGATTTCCCTATCCTGTCTGTATAATTAATACAGAGAATCCGGCACCTTGCGGAGGTCAGAACAAATGCCAAAGTGAAAGGACCCTCTGACCCACTGATGGCAGAAGCAGCAGAACGTCTGCCTACCTCTAATCTGACTACCACAAAATTCATCACTCAACAGGCCTAGGTCAGCCAACAGCTCAGTTTCTTCATTATTTCACTTTGACTACACCCCTGCCAGGGAAAACATCCTGTTCCTTTTTCAGTCCAAAGTAAGTTTCTCAGTTTAGGTGTTGTAAACACAACAAAGTGACTCCACCCTGATTTCTAGTAAGTGCAGGGGAACCATTTGATTAGAATGTTTTATTCTCCCCCAGACTTTAAGGTCAGGTTCTGATCTGGGCCTGCAGAGCATCTGCTCTAGCTGATGCTCCTCCAAGCAGGGGATGGGACGGTAGCGCTCAGAGACTCGGCCTCAGCTGCTCTCCAACACACTTGCTAGGCAGGAGAAATGATGCCAAGTAAAAGGCTGGAAGAGGCTGCTTACTTCACCTCCCCACAAGCAGGTGGAAAATCCAAGAACAGATGATCATTCTGTGAGTGACATCCCTGTGTTCCTGTCCACAGTGTGATCAACCAGGTTAACTTTAGGTTAACCTGAAGTCTGGAGACTTCATCAAAGGTCAAATATAAAGCTTGGTCATGTTTATATGACCAAGAAAACACAAAAATAGGTACTCAGTGGGTCTGTGGGTTTGATCTTGCAATGAGTCAAGCACTTGCGATTTCTAACAAGGGCCAGATGGAGCTGCAGTTCCCTCCTGCATCCGAGAATCCATAGTCCCTATAGAGCTACTATATAGAGCAGTTCCTTGGTTTTTTTTGGAGAGCTCTCCTTGCAGTCAATTAGCCAGTTAGTGACGTGCCTGGGCAAGGAGTGCAGGATCAGGCTATTTGCCTCTATTTGAATTTTATGATTTATCAGTCCAGGATACACAGTTATCCACAGAGCACTTCTGAAAGGGCCAAGGTCACAGGAGGATTTTATTGTGTTACTGCAGTGCACCATCTTCCTTGCCAGCCCATTGCTGTTCTGCTTAGAGACTGCATTACTATGCATCAGCAAATACACCAGCGTGCTGCTATATTTAGTGTTCCAGACATACTGCTGAAATAGAGGATGTGTCAGCTTCTAATATAACTTCATTTTTTGTCAACAAAATAAAGCTCATTTTCCTTACCAAAGTGTAGTCTCTATTAGTCATCTTGAGCTAACTTTAAATGATGCTAACTTTAAATTGCATTAGGCAGCAGAATGCGGAGGGTGAACAGAACAAGTTACTAAGAGGTGCCCTAGGAAGTACTAGGAATGGCTGATGTCATTCAGTCAAGGTTGTGGTTTGGGTAAGAACTAGAAAAACAATCATTTCTTTCTATACCAGGTACACACGCCACACACACGGATGCTCTAAAAGGTTATGTTGCAATCTTTATGTTGCAACTAAGAGCAGGTGCTTTTAGTTGACCATTTGAGTAACTCCGATGCACTCCTGGAGGCCGGAATAAAGTAGCAGGGTTTGGAAAAATGGTCTCAAGTGTTTCTACTTCACCTTTTTCTTTTTTTCCAAGATCACTCAGTTGTGCTGGGCAGTTCTGTGTATACAGTATCTCTGAAGGGAAGGGCCTCTTTTTATTTTGAGCCTATGGAGGATCAGTTGAGATTTAGTAGGAGAATCATAGAATTAATGTTAAACTGAGTTTTGTTTGAAGGTCTTGAGCTCTAAAACTTCCTGATACTCTTTGAATTTTATTATCATTATTATTTTGTATGACGCCATAGCATGTACAGATAGGAATGCAGATGGGTGTTACATACCTTGCCATATGGGAAGAAAAGTACTGATGATGATCATGACTTGAACAGACTGGTCTCTTGCATAGTGATGGGATTTAAAGAGTCCTAATGCTGGCATCATCCACTAATGACAGTGGGAATATGATCTAACGGTTAGGACCACATTATTACCATCAGGACAGGCATGCTAATTCAGGAAGAATCTGTGGTTCAGAGGATGAAACTGGCATTTTAAGAGATCTTGATAAGGCCACAAAATAGGATATTTTATACATATCCATAAAACTTACTTATTCATAGCCCTGTGTACAAGCATTCATGAATCATCTTCCCATCTAATTCTTCTAAATGCAGCCAGTGGACAATTCACTAACCTACAGAGTAATGGGAGGCCTGTCTAAATGAAAGCCAACTTTCCTGCTTGAGGGTATATATATTCTCTCTCGTTACAGCTCTCTCTTGCACTTTGCTATCTGCACCTCAAAGGATTTTCTTTCAACAAGACAGCAGCAATGCAGTGAGTGCCTAGTAAAGTGCTGAGAGTTCATCAACTTGCTTGACACCCCATTTGCAACTTAATAAGATACTAACTTCTAATAACATAAAATGTACTTAGTAGTATAGAATTATATGCATTTCCCAGCCTTTACACATTCTCAGACTCCAGTACCTACATTTTGATTTCTAAATAAGTGGCCTGATTTCTCAGCTATACCAATAATTTTTACTGAAAACAGTAGGAGCTAGCTGCAGAATTGTTCACTTTGTCTCTGAAAGCACAACTCCAGTTCAGGTTCTTAAGGGCAGCATTTCTGACCATTTATAGTAAGTTTTGTAGCCCCATATTTGTTTTTGGTAGTTAACCACACTACGCAAACACTTAGCCAAGTTTGTGGAGAAGCCTGAACTCCAACCCCCTTTTTCTAGTCCTCTGGAAGGACTAGACTTACAATTTACTGCTGAAGGTTTTCATACTTGTTACTGCATGTTAGATACAAAAGCCTGCAACTGTTATCTAGAACCTTACCCTTACCGTGGCATATGGGCTACACCACATGTCCATACCCTGAGGCCCCCATTACCAGGGCCCTGAGGGCACTGCCAGCAGCCGGTCCCTGTTTCAGCCCAGCCCAGACTCATCAGTCCTGCCCTGGCAATGCTGGATGCTGGGAGCAGGGCTGACCCTCAGGGCTCCTGGCACCCAGACCCCATGGAAGAAAAGAGCAACTGGAATAAATCTGATCCTCCAGAACCACTGGTAGTCACTAGTATTGGTACTTCAACATTTCCTCATGCATAGGTTTTTTAATGGTCAGCACATTATCATCTCTAATGCAGGCAGAGTTAGAAATACAGGTGTTACTACTTCTGCAAATAAAGCTATTGGGCCTGGCTAGTAGGGCACAGCACGTCCAAGAGTACAGGGCATCACCAGCTTCCCAGGGCCCGGAGCAGCCTCAGCTTTCCTCAGCAGATGTTTTGAGTATTCTGATCAACATATTGCAAAGCACTCCCTGCAAATCCAGGAAACATAATCCCACAAATATTCCATTTATTTGCAAAAGCTAATAAAATGGGAGCAAGAGAAAGAACAACAGTCCAAAGGGCATTCTTGTCTCCTCTCACAGACAAGTACTCGGGTTACGAGGGAATGACGAGACCTCAAAGAGGATGGCGCGCAGCACCCTCGCCTGCTCAGCACAGCCCTGCTGCCCGTGCCCGGAGCATCTTCCCTTCCCGATGCCCCTGCCCGGGCTCGAGCAGCACTGCAGGGCTCCTGCGGCGCCCAGGCTAGGGGAGACCGACCTCCCTGCCCTCCACGGGTCTTCATTCTGCGTGGTGGTGAATGGCAGAGGTCAGGAGGACGCAGGCTCCTCGCACGCCCAGTACACCTCCCTGCCCCTGTCTGCAGCACAGAGATAGCCAGGTGCACAGTTTCAATAGTGTTTGGATTTTAACTATTCCTTTTCTTTCTTTCTTTCTTTCCTTCTTTCCTTCCTTCTTCATTTTCCTTCTTTTTTAAAACCATGATGTAAGTTAATTTGCAAAGCCAAAAGTTTTAAAAACAAAAATCAAAACTTTTCATTTGGAGAACTGTTAGAAAATCTCAGGTGAAAAATTACACGCCTATTTTGTCGAAATGATTTGAAATAGAAATTAATGGACAGTAACCTTTTCCTATAAAATGCTTCAGTTTTAACAAATTGGCATTTTCTGCCAGAAGCATTTTAATGATAAATTTATGACCAGCTGTATCACATAATAGATTTCCATGATTAAAGTTCCACCTCAGTGACCAATCTGCATCTGAAAAGTCACCTGTCATTCTTCTTTCATTCCTGAAAACATCAAATTTTCAACCATCATGTTCTGTCAGACGGTGCTAAACTTTATTTCTCTTTCAGTGCCAGAATTTATGCTGTCATAAAAGAAAAACAATTCAAAGATTCATCATAGTCAAAAATGGGAGTGCTGTTAGAATAATGAATTTTCTTTAAAATTTATGTGCCATTGGTGTGTTTTCCTTTTCTTTATAAAGTAAGCCTTCAGTGTCACATAAAGGTATTGTTCCAAGCAGATAAATACTATAAAAAATTATTGCTGAATCAATCTTGAAACTGATGGAATACATTTAGCTTTGGGAAAGCACAGGCCTATTTTTCACATGCAAACACCAACACAGAATGAACACACATATAACTGGTAAGGCAGAAAAAGTTTATGTGCACAAAACTTGAAAGAAAATGCTTATATTTATGCCATGCACAACAGTCTTCATATTTGACTGACATGATGTTACATGTGTGAGTGCAGAACTGCCTACTGAGACTTTGTTTTTTTAGGCCAGAGTTGCTGGCATTTTGCTAAGTCAGCATATTTGCCAGTGGAACCATTGGGTTGGTGACATGGGCTGCAAAAAGACCCATTTGTCTGTTCATAACAGAGTTAAGGTAGCCCTTGGAAAGGGCTGGAGAGGCAATTTAGAGCAGGGACAAATGCTGCTTCAAGCAAGAAGAGATCACTGAGCGAGCAAACTAGTTGAAATGAGTCCATCCGGCCAAAGAAGATGAGAAGTCATTTAGGGACAAAGTGATAATTAGAAAATAGTCGTCCAACTGCTTTCATTTTAATTAATGCACCCTGCATACATGTTGGCTAATAAAAGACAAGAGCTAGTAGGAAATAGGTGGCTGCAGAAGTCAGCTGCTGTCTGATTTATTCAAATGGCTCTAGCTGCAAAGGATTTTGTCAACAATGAGGATTCGCTTAGACTTTGAAGAGATTTCTTTGCAAAACTGTGGGGCTCTTATTAAATTCCAGTAACTTCACCCCCTAGGAAGCAGTTTCTTTTCTCTGTATTTCATTATGGCACTTCATTACAATTTAGAAAGGTCGTTTGCCCTCAATTAAGCAAATCATTCAAGCAGTTGCTTATACTCACTGCGATGAATTGGACTTGCCCAATACAGGTTTAATTGTGTGTTAAATATGTTGCAGAATCAGGACCTCTGTGCACACAGACGTCTATCCAAATCCTTCCTTAGCTCCTGGTATGTAACATAAGTGGAATTCTAGGTACCTATTTCTTTAACTCCACGTACTGTGATGATCCTTGGTGCCTCGTAGCACACCAGTTGTAAATAAATTTCCTCATAATAGTCAAGCAAGCAAATGCCATTAATATTGACTGTCACATTAACCAGCTAGTGGTCTCGTAAAATGACTAATATATTATCTTGTCATCATAACTCTGTTATTGGTGATGAGATCTGTGGAGTGTTGACATTTGTTTCACAGGCTGCCTCTATAGTGACCTTCTATCCAGCCTCTGCTTGTCTCAGGACAGTAAGTCACTCTTAGTGCACCTTATTTCAACACACCTCAAGCCTACCAATGCCATTCAAAACATTTATTTTCACTCTGACACCAATATCCAGAAACAATTCATGTTAGCCTTATTGTTTCAGGACTCGCTTTGCAAGATGTAAGTCAAAAGTTGTGGAATTATCAGCTTTCCTAAGAACCAAGTAAATCATATGTCACTCCTGTCTGAGCAAAAGCACAAAACTGTTCGCAGCAACTGCACCAAATAAGTAAAACTCAGAATATCAGCAATTCCTATAGGCACACCATCAAACTATACATCAAGAAACTTTCGAGAAGCAATGCAGTGTCTTACCTGCTTTCTCTTTGCATAACTTCTGAAGCAGCACCTGTAAGAAATAAAGCAATTTTTGTTTAAAAATTATAGATTCTTTCTTCAAAGAAGTTCCACATATTGGCGGTGACAACAAATGTAGCTCTTAGACATCATCATTACCTTACTACGGCCATAAAATAAAGCCCATCAGTAAAGATCCCTGGGGACTAGACAAGCATCACAGGGAATATCCAGCTTTGCTTGCCAGGGACAACCTTGTGCCTGTCCCCAGGCTAGACGTTTTGCAGCGTGCGCCTGCGAGCAGCCTCTGGCACGAGCAGAGCACCCACTGCCAAGCACACGAGGCCCGGTTTGCTGGAACGAGCCCCCGAGAGCCTTGTGCAGGTGCCTGTCATGCAGCAAGGGCACTGCCCGAGAGGCACGTGAGGCAGCTGTGCTGCCCGCTCGGAAACAGCACGCGCGGGCTCTAGCTGCCCACGGTGCTACAGAGAGGCTACTGGTTTGAATTATTTATCAGCCAACAAGAGAGATTACTGCCGAGGGATGTGGCCAAACTGACTTTCATCCTTAATGCATCCCGAATGGATCCATCCTTAAAAGGCCCATCCTTAATATTCTTCATCTCCCTGACTCAGGTCTGCCATGCTAAATGACAGTAGTACCACTGAAGTCACACTTGGATGCCTCTCTTGGTCCATTACTTTGCTCTTGAATAGTTTCCAATGCCCCAGTAAGGAGGTTGTCCTCACTCTGCCAGCCAGAGATTTAATGCTTATCACCTGTTCTCTCTCAATATGATAGCTGTGTGTCAGATGTCTCGGAGGAATGCAATCTGTAAACGAAGCTCCTATAATAAAATGTGGCAGTTTGCACCCAATCTTTTCTTGAATTAAACAGAAGGCTGAAACGATTCTTCTACTGAGTTTTCAGGTGTGAATTGCAAGGACCCTGCAGCCATTGCAGTGTCTTGCAAAGACACATTCCCTGGCCCTGTTATGTACCTGTCCCCGTACGGACAACCATCTGCACCTTTCTGTCACATGTATTAAGTGCTCCATTATTTTTTCTGTAAATATTGCCTTTCCAGTCTTGAGAAGACTGTCTCTATAAAAACATGCTTTTGATTTACCTTTTATTTAGTGAAGAAATTTTATTGAAATATTGAAAAATTCTCCCTCTAAGCGAGCAAGCAAACAAACAAACTAGCTGGATCCAATCCAATCTGGCTGGATTAGTCTACACTTTTCCCTTCTGCAAGGTGATTTCATTCTAAAAGAGCCTCTGCAGTTTGGAAGTTTCTGTCCTTGAAAGCAGCAGCTGAAGTTAGTCTGGTCTTAGCCAGCAGGGACCAAGTGATGTGGTCACTGCTGGGACACAAAAAGCAGTTGGCTGAGTCCAAATCAGCTTTTGTTAATGACTCTCTGTAGTTTGGGTTTGGTTCGAGCCCTGCCTTCCAGGCACTGCTGCCTGCTTGCCAATACTGAATGTATTTGTATAAATTTTACCCAGGCTTCTTCTTGTTATTTAATTCAGTGACAGTATAGGACCAAATGCACACAAGGCCTGTGGATAAGCCCCCTTTACCAGCGAGGCAGAGCGAGCTGATTTTTAGCATTATGATACTGTTACGGGCACACTGGAGGTGGGTGCTGAAAGCAACTGCCACTCTGAATCTTGGGATAAGCACTTCTTCAAAACACAGAAGTGAAACACAAATCAAAAAAATTATGTCAGCTCTGCTTGCATAGCTAGTTTCTGCATTCTAGTGCAGCCATAAGGGCACCAGTTATTATAAAATCCAACCCTTGGCTATTGAGTTTGGCTTGGAGTTTGATTTTATAATAACTTCCAAAATCTTTTTAGGATGCCACACAGAAAATATGCAAATTGTTGCTGGAACAAACCCAAGTGGCAATAGAAAGCCGCTTACTGAAAGTTATTTATGGAAATAATAATGATAACGTACTACATAACTGATTGTATAACAAAATACATTTATTGGAGGACTCTCATCCTATCCGAGCAACATGGCACTATCTAATCAGATGTATAGAAACCATGGTCCAAGAGAGTACAACTCTAGCCAAAAGGCTGTTGTAGCACCTGCTGCTCTGAATAATAAAGAAATCATTTGCCTACAAGTCCAGCTGTAGCAATTTTGCAAGTGGAGGTGTCAAAAAGAAGCCACTGTGCTGATAAAACCATGTTTTATTTCCACGAGTATGTAAACTGTCATGCAGAACGCAGGCATTCGCCAGAGAGGCATGTGGTGCAGCTATCCCCCTCACCATCCCTGTGTCTCAAAAGACCACTCAAATCTACCTACGTTAACCAAGTTCCACGTTCACCCAGTTGCATCGGCAACTTTTGCTCTATGGTCACAGCAGAATGAGCCAGTCCTGTGTGTCTGACGGGCAAAATCTGTCTTCTGCCATGGTGCAACTAGCTCAAGCAGGCATTAAGTGAAGCTCAGAGGGCTCAAATCTGTCACTAAATAAAAGGGGGCCGATGAGGCCGAAGATGACAGCTGGGGTTCTCCACACTATGTCACCATCAGCTTGCTCCCTGGCTTTGCCACGGTCCTGAGCGGCCTTTGGCCGAAGGCGCTGGCTGCTGAACACCCAGCCTGGAGCAGCACGGGTGAAAACAGATGCCCCTCCATGTCCTTGGCTGAGGGTCCCTGGCCACCATTTACATCGCAGAATAGACACAGCCTCAGAATCTGTACTGTTAAATTTACAGGTCCTGTGGAGATAAACAATTTGTAAGAATTTCTTAGGAATCACTACCTGAATGTGCTCTATGTAGAACAAAAGGAAAATCACCTCTATGCTGAATGTATATTTAAGAACAAGCACAATTTTAAATATGTCAGTGATCCATTAAAGCCACCTTTCTCCTACAGAGCCCTGCCTACAAAGCAAAGGAGAGAGGAAAGTCTGTAGATCGCCCCGGCAGAGGAGAGAGATCATAGAATCATAGAATCACAGAATGCTTAAGGTTGGAAGGGACCTCTAGAGATC
>VZSV01000114.1:917526-935307 GCA_013398735.1 Nothocercus julius
AAGAAAGAAAGAAAGAAAGAAAGAAAGAAAGAAAGAAAGAAAGAAAGAAAGAAAGAAAGAAAGAAAGAAAGAAAGAAAGAAAGAAAGAAAGAAAGGAAAGAAAGAAAGAAAGAAACTATTTGCAATTCAGCAACTCTGCTTGCTCAGCCACAAGGGGGAAACTCGGGGCTAGGTCCCCTTTTCTACACTGCTTAATATTTAGAAGAAAATGTTTAGAATAAGCAAAGGTTATTAAAAGACACTGTTTTCAGGATGTTCTCACCACAATCTTTTGAAGCAGTGTAAGGCAATAAGAATATACGTGGTGCTGAGCAAAGGAAGTTTGTTCCTCTCATGCAAACCACTTTCTGTGGGGCTTTTTGCTACTGAAGTGGACAAGGTAACGTGTTGCTGAAGCGAAGGCCCCGAGTGCATCCATGAAGAGTGAGCCCTGCGCAGCTGCACTGCGCAACTGCCGCGTCGCTCCTACCTCTGCTTTCAGCCGGTCCTAACAACTCGGCCTTGGCATAGTTCAAGAGATTGGGCCTTTGCAAATATCAGGATGGAGGAGGACGAGATTCCTTGTCACCTTGCACTGTCCTCCAACACCATCTGAGCTCCCCCTGTTCCCTTGGAGACCTCCTCGCTCTACACTCACAGCTTGCAGCGCTCGTGTCCCCCGCTCGAGACCCCCCGCTCACTGCTGGCAGCACCACTAGGAGCCCACAGGAGACACGGGCTGTGGGGCCCTGCGGCACAGCCATCGTCCATCTCCTAGACATGCTGCCTTGGTGCTCTTTCCTGTATAGACCTATCTCAAATGACCTGCTAATACTAAAAAAAAGCTTTGATTATGCTATAACCTATGTCAGGTTATAGCACAGCTGTCCTAGTGACAGATGGCTACTTCAGGCAGTCTCAGACATAATGAAGTTGTATATTTTTGAAGATGCATAGATATGGAAGAAATAATATTATTCTAGCTACTGCAAAAAGACACATATAGTCCAAATACAGTCCAAATACCTAACAGCTTACTCACTTTAAATTACTGGGTGCATGTTCCCATTTGGCTTGTTTTTTATAGATGAAATAATAAAAATTAATAAAATGGAATGTCACTTGAAAGGCTTTCTCGGGCTCCCTCCTTTTTCCTAGCATAATTCACAGAGATGTGTGCTGCACTCTGCATCCAGCTGATCTCCATTCCCGGGTGCTATCACAAACGAACGGAGCCGTTTGCAAACAAGTCCAAGCGCGCAGAAGCATTGGAGGCGCAGTGCTTGCGCTGCAGCCACAGGCATTTTAACCTCTCTTACTTCATCATGTTTTCCTGAGAGCTATGTAGTGTTCCAAGTGATTTTCGGGACAGGAGTGTAAATGAAATGAACTTTTTTTTTTTTTTTTTCTGTTTTATTGTACCTGCCTTGGAGCAAGTCTAATTTAGAGATTCCAATTTGTTTCTTTGCCTTCAGTTTGCAAAATCATGTAGGTTGTCATCTTTTCCCTGATTTCTCTGAGGATCTTGCATATTGAGCCTTTTTAATCTTGTGCAAAGAAAGATGAATTATAATATTTTGTAAGGATATTTTTAAAAGGAGATTAAGGGATTTAAGCATCTAACTCCCAGGGGAATTCAGAGAACACTGAAATGCCTTTGGAAAACCCTGTACTTAATACTGACTTGTATTCTAAAAAGTCAAAATTGCCTAAACTCTAAAAATTGTCCACAGATATAAATGCATAATGAATTGTTTGGTACAGCTTTGAAGAACAAGTAATGAAAATTTGATGATTATTTTCCTTAAAGTTTTAATTGATAAAATAAAAAGATTTGTTTTTTAATGCATTTTTTTCACTCCATATATTTATTTCAAAAATTTTTCACAAAGATCAGTTCCAGTTTCAAAAAGGACTAACATAGAAAGAAAGATTTATTCATTTTTTTTCTTCTATTTGCTTCTATTTTTTTCCTATATCTGTTCTGTCCATGTAATATTGACAGATGGCTGGAAATTAATGTGACATTTCATGTTACTGTAGGCTTTGAAGTTTTGCTCAAACAGGAACCTAGATGAAAGGTATTTTAAAATGAAATTTTTTTAATAACTTAGAGGAAAAAAAAAAAGTGGAGCTGGGTAATAATGAAAACCATTTCAGCAATGTCAGAACTGAAATCAGAAACAAAACAAAACACAGAGTAAAGGATCCATGTTAGTAACTATAGCTCATCACACTTAAAAATGTACTAGATTAATAAACCCAGAGGAATTTTTACTTCCAGCAATATGATTGCCAAACTGATTTCAAAATTTCAAGAAATCATAGCACTGGTGGTTATACCTAAATTTTTGTTGGGGAAGATTCACCTCCAACACTTTAGAGCACTCATCTGCAGTGAGAGAATTAATAGTGTGGTTTTACAGAATTTTTTACAATGTTAAACCAGTCTCATTGCTCATTTTGTCATGAAATTGGAAGGCAGCTTTCCTCCCTCTAGCTCTGCTAGCCACAGCTGTTTGCCTGGAGCAAATGATCGATAGACTCACTAGCAAAATATTGACACTGTTAAAATGTTTCATTTCAGTAGATATCACAGGAAAAAAAAAAAGCCTTTTTTTCTGATTAAAATGTATTTTCTTTAAAATTTAACTAAGCATATTACATTAGACAAGAAATCCACAAAACTATTTTTATCTGGTCCTGGAGTGAACTGAGGTGCACATCTCTCATTGCCTTAAAGAAATTCTTCATAACACTTACTACTTTTTTGTTCTAAATAGTCTTTTATAGAAGGTGGTATTTTAAAAACTAACATGGAATCTAACCTGATAGTTTGGTATCGTGTTCTTGCACAGTTTGTATAAGAATATGGAAATGCATAGCCAGTCTTGAATGTTTAGCCAAGGGAACATGCTGAGATTCAAACAGCAAAGTTTGGTGTAAACCGTGTCCTGAATTTTCAGTTCACCCTCCCAAAATCCCAACACTGCCCTCTGCAATCATTTCCTTACAACTAAGGATATATTTATGCCATGTTTCAGCAAATCTGCTCCTGATAGAAACAAAATTTCTCCTGTTTATACAGCATCTGGAATTCAAAAATGTTTTATTTATGCTGTTTTTACCTGTGCGTGTCCCAGGAGCCCTGATGTAGGTATGGATCCGAGTGCACTGCATTATCCACCAGAATAGTTATTTTGAGCTCTTGACTCTGCAGCAGGATTAGCATCATCATGCTCAAAGCTTCACAAATATCAAGTAATGTTCAATCTTGAGTTAAGATAACCAGTTATGCTGCTTTATAAACACAGGCGTGAATAAAAGCTGGAGATAACATGACTGCGGTCTCCGTATATATATGTGTAGGTCAGATGGAAACAGCCAGAGGAGGGAAGAAGAGAAAAAGAAGAGCAACAGCTTCCAAATGGAAATGGGCATAAAGGAGAATGGAGAGTCCCTCTTTTCTACAATCCTGGAACAACACATTGAGTCATGCACTGCTATCACTTGTACCCTCTTGAGTAGGAAGAAGTACTGTATCTATTTCAAAGATAAAATGAAGTGCAAAAGGTACAAGAGGTTACAAAACAAAAAAGGGAGGCATAAAATCTGGGATTTTGCTACCCTGCAATGGGAAATGAATGATTAAAGCAAACAGGAGTCAGTAGTAACCCAGAGCAGAAAATAAAGACTAAGCCCTGTGACCTCTGGCTAGACCTCTGTTGTCCTTGCAGCTTGGCCTACAGCAGCATTTAGTTACGAAAGAACTTCGGACAGCCATTAACAGCAGTTTTCATGTTTTCACTACTAAATGACCACAGACATGTTTTCTGTTGGCTGGGCTCTAATTGACTATCACATATTCTCAATGACAGTTAAAAAAATTATCACTAAAATGTGACCTCAGCAAAAAATACACTTTTTTCCCCCCAGTAAATCAATGTATTAGCAATCTTACAATCTTCATCAACTTTTTATGCTTTTGGGGGAAGAACAAATCAAAAATAGGTTTGTTAAATAGTCAGTTTTCTGTTAAAAAAGCAGGGGAAAATGGGAGTTTAAATATTTTATTAAAAACAGTTATGGTAAATTACAGAAAACAAGCCTAGTGGCAGGATTCTTACTGAGCCTACGTGTAGAGGAAAGTTAGGCAGCATCTTTGCATCTCCTAGTATGAGAGCAAAGGCTGGCAACCTTAAAAGAAGCAGAGATGCTAACTGGTTTACCTATTATGATTAGTTTATACTTTGTAAGCTTTGTACAAGATTTCTGTATTACAGCCTTGCTGTATATCGCTTTCAATTTGTATTCAATTTTCTTTGTGGTTTATCATTTGCTATTGGGTCAGATTTAAAGAACAATTTTGCCTTGTTTTCAAAATTGCATGTTTTCTCTTTGGAAGCTCATAGTTCTCCCTTTTCTAGGAGAACATAATGGAACATAATGTCTAGGAACATAATGTCTTTCAGTGTTATCAGCATCAAATACATAAAGCAAAACTACCTCACCACGTCACATATTCACAGTGAGATCACACAAGACATTTCAGAAATGACCGCTCCATTGGAAATTTGGGTGCAGTTCATAAGAAAAGGAACTCTTTAGCAACTGTGATGTACATCAATTTACATTGCTTATTGCCAAAATGAAATCTTCAACCCTTAAAGACAAAGTACACTGAATTTTTGTGATGGTTGCAAAAAGTAATATTTACATCCAAAGGTATACATTTCCCTTTGTAGTGTGGTTCATTCTCTTCTGCTTTCAGCAAAAAAAACAGGTTCAATGCAGGTAATAACCACGTAAACCTCTAACAACTTCCAGCCTCATCATTTGCAGTACATTCTACCTTCCCTGCAGAGATTATGTGCAACAGTATCACAGAATCACAGAATGGTTGAGGTTGGAAGGGACCTCTAGAGGTCACCCAGTCCAACCCCCTGCTCCAGCAGGGACACCCAGAGCACGGGGCACAGGGTGGCAGCCAGGCGGGTTGGGAAGATCTCCAGAGAAGGAGCCTGCACAGCCTCTCTGGGCAGCCTCTTCCAGGGCTCTGGCACCCTCACAGGAAAGAAGTTCTTCCTCACATGCAGATGGAACTGCCTGGATTTCAATTTGTACCCATTACCCCTTGTCCTGTCACTGGCCACCACTGAGAAGAGTTTGGCCCCATCCTCCCTACATTCTCCCCTCAGGTACTTGTACATGTTGATCAGATCTGCTCTCAGCCTTCTCTTCTCCAGGCTAAACAGGCCCAGCTCGCTGAGTCTTTCCTCATACAACAGATGCTCCAGTCCCTTAATCATCTTTGTCGCTCTACGCTGGACCCTCTCTAGAAGCTCCACACCTGGAGAGCCCAGAACTGCCCCCAGTACTCCAGGTGTGGCCTCACCAGAGCTGAGCAGAGGGGCAGGATCCCCTCCCTCGCCCTGCTGGCAACACTCCTCCTGATGCAGGCCAGGAGCCCATTGGCCTTCTTGGCCACAAGGGCCCACTGCTGCCTCATGGGTAACTTGTTGTCAACCAGGACTCCCAAATCCCTCTCCGTGGAGCTGCTTTCCAGCAGGTCAACCCCTAATCTGTCCTGGTGCCTGGGGTTATTCCTTCCCAGGTGCAGGACCCTGCGCTTGTCCTTGTTGAAACTCATGAGGTTCCTCTCTGCCCAACTCTCCAACCTGTCCAGGTCCCTCTGAAGTATCCCTACAGTATCCCTATAGCGGGACAAGCTGTGTGAATTTATGCTGTATTACGAGTCAAGAACCCCTCAAGCACATGTGCCCTAATGCAGTGGAAGAGCTAGCTGGTGCACATTTTCGGAAGCAGTTGACCATTCTCAAGCACCAGAGATACAGAGCCAAGTATGTCTTTACAGCACATGCCGACGCTGTCTTTTATACTAACTAAAAAGTAACAATTTTTAGACACTAATTGCTGTTTGAATATAAACCTCTTATATCAAGTACAGTCTAAGTTTCTTGTCATACAGATAACATAAAATATCTGTATGGAAGTATAGAAATCTTGACTTTTCTCCGTCATTGCATGTTTGAAAATATGGATAATAATGTTTTATTTAGTTGCCTGCATGCATTCTTCTCTCTCAACAGAAGAAAGCAGAGATTTGTTAGGATTTGGCTGGATCTCTCCCTCTCTTTCTCACTAATATAAAACACACATACACTCCTGCACAGCCTAAAGCAGCTTCAAAATAACTCATTTAAATACACTTATTACTGACTCAGATACTTTAAAGCAAAATGAAGACACTTTACTCCTATAATTAGGGTAAAATACACTCCCACAGAAGGGCTTTAAAATTTGGCATGTATTATCTTTTAGCTGGCATGAAAAGCCAGAGCAAACATATTCCCAGAACTACTTCCATAATTTTTGCTCCCATATGATCAACTGATTTCATGCTCCTCATGCTCCTCTGCAATGCAGACAAGAATTTCATTTCTCTCTCTCTCTCTCTCTTTTCTTTTTTTATGCTGAACAATATGATCTTCCTAGAAACTTTCAAGAATCCTTTAGTGGAAAGCTCCATAATCTTCTTGCAGTGTTACTATTCTGGATAGTTCATAAGACCTTTGAAATGAATTTAAGATTACTTCATTCCAAAGAAGTGATATTAGGCAAGTTTAAGAGAGAATTAAAATCAGAAGAAATATTTCCTAGCATTGCAAAAGATTTATGATGTTTGTTGTTTAACTTTTATACTGCCCACATGGATTACAGCCACACACTGACAGAACTGACAAAAAGTTTTATATCATCATGCATAAAATTATGAGACAAATATCATTCTCTACTTTCTGTTTCATAATTCAAGTAAATAGCCAGTACTTAAAATTTGTTTTTACAGCTAGATTTAGAGCACTATTCCTCTTTTGAGAAGTACTGATTTGACAAAAAACACCATTGCTTCAGCTGGTTTTAAATCAAGGTAGGTCTGATTTATACCAGCCAAAAGTCAGATCCAAGAAGATTAAACTTTTAAAGTGAAAATTTTTGCTGTCAACTCTCAATATGAAAAAGCCCTACGGTAAGGGTTATATCTACAGATCCTCATCTATCCACTGTGTAGCTTTAGTAGCGAAACCATAATGACTAGAAAGAACATCTGAACTTAGAAAATGACTATTATTATTCTTTTTTTTTTTTTTTTTTTTTTTTTTTTTTTTTTTTTAATATTTCCTAATCAGCGTATTCCAATGTTCAAGGAGCAATTGTGCACATGTGAAACATTCTTAAATGTCCTCCCAATGGGCAAAAATTACTGATTAATGTAAGAAAAGAACCTCAGATTCCTACATCCTCTGACTGAGCTTCTGGAATCTTGCTAAAATTCACATCTGTCAACATGCCTGGTGATAGCAGCTCTCAGAGAGTGGGATGCTTCAGATGGCTCTGCATCCCAAGCTTCCCATTCCTCGCAAACTTCCATGCTCTACAAAGAACAATAGCTGTCAGTAACAGCTGGACACAACATACCACCCGAAATCCAATCTGAAGAATCAGACCGGCTCCCCAGGATGCCAGCCTGATGTAGTCAAGATGGCTTTGACTCTGGAGACAAGAGTGCAAAACAGCATGTGCAAGTGAGTGATTAAATTGCTTGAGCATTAGGATGTGCTGTGGTAGCTTGTGGCAGAATAACTGCCATCAAAATAGACTTTCCTTTGCCATTTAATTAAGCAGAGAAAGTGGGAGAAGTTCTACCAAGGTTTAAGTACCTTGACAAAGAAAAAAGAATAAAAGATTTAAAAACATAAAGTTATAGTAAAAGAAATAAATAAAAGAAAGAATAAAAATATATCCAAATTGTCATATTAAAGAACTTAACTGTCTTTTCTAGAAGAGGCCTGTGTACAACTCTAGTGTAAACAGAGTGGCAGGGAACAGAAGGATTCGTGGTCAATTACTATAGCTCAGATTTTAGTGGACTAGACTACCTCAGCTGTGGGTATGTTCTAGGTGCATTTCCTGGAAGACTAAGGATTTGGAGCCGTAAGTTAGTATTTCATGGGATAATGGCACTACAAGAGGAGAGAAATGCCACGTTACAGTCATCCTCCCTCCTGCGCTCCAGTCCACAGCTGCATGTAACCCAGGATTTGTCCTTACCGTAGTTGCAATACAGTCGCAGCAGAACAGGACCTTTAAATAAAGAGCAGTACCATTTAGTCACAGCAGCACAGGGCTTTATGCAACTGAGTTTTCAAAGACTAGATTCTCCTTTACCATTGCCCACTTGACTTTCACAAAAAAAGTCTCATCTCCTTCTCCTAGGACTAGCCCAAGGCTGTTGATTATGTCTTGACTTAATATGAGACCTACCACATTCACAAGTCTTTGTAGACACCCAGGAGTAGCAAAATCCAGGTTTCATCTGCTCTGAGGAAGACTAATTCTCCTAAAACTGAGAGGACTTTAATTATGCCATGGTTGTGACCTTCAAGGAGACCATCAGCTATGCAGTCTTAATCTGAGCTAATACAGATCTGCTGTGAATTAATTATAGAATGTCCAGAACTTTGATTTGGTTACTATTGAAGTTCAGACAGCAATAGCTGTCTTCATAGTCAGTTGTATTTTTACATTCAGGGCCTTCCCATTATTTGTAGCCTATCTTTAAAACCTATCACTGGAATTACCTATTAATGTTTTACTGCTGATTTAAAAAAACAACATTTAACTAGAATGTTAGTTTAAATAGTTAAGTGTTTCTACTAAACCAGATATAACAGCAGAAAATCAGAAACAAGGATGTACTTTATGACACCATGTTTTCGTTCATCGGTTATAACAACCATGCACTGTGCCAAGCCTCCCTATCATCTACATGATTAAAGAATGAGATTATGTAATTCTGGCCAGATGATTTAAGAGAGAAGAGGTCTTACCTATAAATTCACATGATTTGTGAGTTTAATAAATTATCACTATACTGCTCACTTTCTTGCACTTAGAATTCTTATTATTTTGTTAGTCTGAATGCACAGCACAACACTGGGCATATATATTATCATAATATTTAAGTAACCAGTATTATCTGGAGGTAGTCTGATTTTCATGCTGAACATTCCTAAGCCTCTTTATAGTAAATGTGGTATAAGTTTTTATTGCATCTTTTCTTTTGGACAAACTTGCTTTAATTTTTATGCCACTATTTCACATGTGGGAATAAACATATACTCCACCATTTTTTTTAAACTAATGCTACTATAGCAGTCGGACAGACAGATACAATAAATACTTGCTACTTCATTCCTCTAAATATTACATATCACAATATTTGCCTTCATTCTAGGCTAAATCTAATATAATTGAAATCTAATCTCAGGAAAATCTCATTCCCATCTTCACTCTGGACTAAAAAGTGTTTTTGATTTCTAGTAAGAACAAATGGATTTTAGAAAATAACCAATTAGGCAAACGACAATACTTGGATGACTTTAATCTTAAACGGTTCAGAAGAAAAAGAGACTCAAATTACCACTACATAAGGATTGCTCCACATTTAGTACCAGAATGTATCCACATATCTTACCTCTGCTAGTCTTTTTGTTTCTAATGTGTGTTGTGGTTTTGCAATATACTACCTGCTAGATTTTTGACAGATACAGTTTTTTCTGAGCACCATTTGAAAGCTTTTCCCCTAAATGTTTAGGCCAGTGATTCAAGACAGCAAAATGAGAATGGAACATCTTACCACTAACATCGTCTTATCTTTATTACTTACATTACAAACCACAGCGTGTTGAGGATCCAACCAGAAATGGGATCACTTTTGTAGAGGCATACAGAATATATGAAAAATCACATGTATCTATGGATGAGAAGATGATGCCTTGCCTCAAAGACCGTACAGTCTAGTTGAGAGTTTCATTACAGGTGCTGCTATGAAGAGGATATCTGGCATGCAACAGTGAAGGGAATTTCATTGCTCAGCTGGGTGCCTGGTCTCAAAAGAGAATTCCAAGCTTGGATCTCCAGTGGATGGGAGATAAAAGATGTAAGCAGACACATGAGCTCCAGAGAAGTCTAGGAGTTCAGAAATCCCCAGTGCTGACTAATTAAAACCAGCTAGTGGCAGATTTCAGAGCCGTGATGAAGAACTATGCAGAACTAGGCAGCTACCCCCAGTGACCCTACAGAGTGCTTAGGTGCCTCCTGTAGATCCTTAACGTTTCTGAACAGGTGCCAGCAGATACTGGGTGCAGAAGGAAGGCGGTCTTTTCTTGCAGTTAATTTTAGCAAGTCCAGGTTCTGTCTCTGTGAGTGCTTGTAATCAAAAACCTAAACTTGCCATTTTGCAAACAGAGGGAAATGTATATTTATGGGTGATTTCAATATAGCACTCGTTTCCCAAGATACTCTGTTCAGCAGCTGTTCTAGAGCATAGAGCAGAAGCTTATGAAAAAAAACAATTAGAAAATAATCTAACCAATTCCTGGCAAGTTCTACATTCCCCTTTGTATATATATCTGTACACACACACACACACACACACACATATATATATATATATTTAAAAGGCCTCCCTTTCTCCCTTCCCTCCAGCAAATACCATTCATGTTTAAGATTAGATTATTTTTTCTCTGTCGTCTTTAGTTGCCAGAGCATGACTCATTGTCAGATTGATTTAATTGCAATTTCAGACCTTGCTCTTCTGATGTTATAAACAAAAACTAGGAAACATAAAGGAAAAGGTCAATATATAGAAAGACTCTGCAAATCTAGAGATGTTAAACTAGAGATTACTGTTGATTTCATTTGGTAACTGTTGCCTAGTTTAAGATATTTTTACAATAACATGACAGAAATCAGTTGCTTCTTAACCTGAAAGGTTGTTTTACTTTCTACGCTAGACATTACAGTTTTTAGGTCTTGGGTGTAGCAAACATATAATTTAATAAAAGGGAGAGTATGTAGTCACTGTCAGAAGAGTAATAAATATCAGTCAACCATGTAGCACATGTATGAGTTCATTTGAAATGCTTATAATTTAGGTGATAGAAATAAATTAAGAGCAATTGCTCTTCTAAGACATCAGCAAAGTTGGATTGTTTTTTAAAAGATGTTTGTAAACTTAATTTTCTAACATTGTTACTCTGGAGATATTATAAGTGTAATACTAATCTATGCAAGAAAGTATTTTGAAGGTAAAACAATACTTAGAGAGAAACTCTTCCTTAGAAGACATATTTACCACTTGTCTTTAACTTGCTTCCAGCAAGCTGAAGAGAAGGTCAAGTCTGAGGATCTTGCTTTGTTAGAAAGCTTATTTGATTATTATTAGCAAAGAGCATTAAACTCCCACCTTACTATAATAGCTATAATCACTTTCATATTTTCATCTAATTCTCATTTTGCAGAGAGAACCTAATTAGAGAGTTTAACAGCGCTATTCTCATCGCTATCTTTATCTAACAGCCAACATTAAGCAGCTAAATATTTTACCCCTGAGAGCCTCCTCAATTTGTTTTGAGATGCTGGCACGGTTGCAATAAAAAGCACAACTACCTTAACAGTTTTGCAGAGGAAACAATTAGCAAACCAGTAACATTTGGCATTTCAGAATCAATTAGCTCTGCTGGAGGAGTCCTATAAATGTGATGCTGATGCAAGAACGCTTTGGAAGAAGTTATTAATGCCAGAGGAGAAATAAATATAATCAAAATTAACCAAAGAGGCAAAGCTGTTAGAGCTACTTATTGATCACATTTATTTACTGTGGGGGTAGGATCCTACAGGGCAAGTCCCCGTATTGTGACGGGACAGAACCTTGAACCCTGAATCCTTCTGCCCACTGCGACGTGTCCGCTGCAGACTGTGCGGGCAGAACTTGAGTGTCCTAAGTGCCTGCTAAGGCGGTTCCACAAAAGCGTTTCAGCTGAAGAACAGATGAGGGAAACAAAAACAGGAGTGAAAAGAAAATCAGATTTTCCATATCAGCATTTCTGTCATATATAATGAATAATCAAAATAATTTAAGATACAAGGAAAAAAGAAAGAATTGGAAATGTCAGTTTTATTTTTTATATTTGACTGAAAATTAATGTTTTGATAAGCCTTGATACGTTTTTTGCATGTGGTACACAACAAACTTGCAATTAGAGTAATGCTAAATTCATTCATTCAGGTGTCTACAACATAAACATTTCCATTGTACAGCCAGTACAACATAAACATTTACAACCAGTCATTCCATATGAGGCATCAGTCATCCCACAAAATAACAGATCACTTCCTAAATATGCCTATTTCATCCCTTGATCAAGAAACATCCCTTGATCCCTGCCCCTGTACCAAATAAAATCAACATTTGCATCTTGTAAAAGCAGCATTTTCCACAGCGCTTTAGTCAGGCAAAATTTATCTTGTCTACCTGAATAGTCCAGCAGATACCTGCTTTAATACTGTCTGCCCTCCCTGTAGTACAGATGGTTGCAGAAGGAACATAGTAAATGCAAAAGATTCTAAATAAACAAAAATCGTAACAGCTTCACATGAGGTGTGAATAATCTAAAAGACTATTTGAAAGTAGGCACTAATATAGGAAGCTGCCAAGTTGCTTTCTTCAGCATAAATATATCTCAATTAAAACCATACGCTTGGTATCAAAGCTGTCTCCAAGCAAACAGTAGCTGTTTGTGTAAGTTTTTCAAAACACGCATATTTCCAGCAGGCTGAACCTTAGGATTTGATTTGTGTAGCAAAGCTAGCCCCTTTTAAATGTATTTATTCGATCCTGATTAATGAATTCCTGGTTCTCGACCACTATTCTCCCCAGACTTGGTGTCAGAAGTGGCCTCCATGGCCTCTCCCAAGGAAAAGGAGGCTGGTTACCAAGCACTTAACCATTGAAAGCATTTGAGCTAAGTGAGCCAAGACAGATTAGAGCATCTCAAATGAGATCCAAGAATATGGTGATCAGCAGAGTGGGAAGTGCGGGAGGACATGGGGCAGCAGGAGCAAGGAGAGGACAGGTGTTTATCTCCTGAGAAGTGGAGCACTGTGACGCTACACCGCCTCAGTAACACTGCTCTCAAAGTCACCATAGCTAGAAACAGTAGGGAAGTTGTTGGGATACCTGGAGGTTGGAGAAAACGACACTGAAAATATGACAATGTCTTTCTGTGAACTGATGTGCAGTGCCACTGTGGACACCGTGGTGGCACAGGTCACCTTGAAGGTGCAGGAGGGTTCACAGGAGGGTCACTGAGGGTTGTCAAAAACTAGGGAGAGAGCTTGAAAATGAAGAGATGGTTCCCCCTAGGAATGGATCATGGAAGAGGATCAAAATTTATAAGAAACAAAAGGAACTTCAGGAGCTCCGTCCTACATAATTGATAACTCCAGAACACCCAATATATGAATTTTAAATAGGATAACAGAAAATACTCATTTTCAAAACAGAAAATTATACTATTTCTTATGAGTAATAACTTAGCAATAGGCAAAAGAGATTAAGGCACTCTTCTGGGGTATAGAAATGTCCAGATTTAATAATTTCCGGACCAGCAACTTTGAGAAATAAATTGATCTTCATAAACCTATTTCTACACAGCAAAGAAGTTCTTAGGATGGAGGATAAAATCCATGCTGGAGTATCTCTCGTATGAGGAAAGACTGAGAGCTGGGTCTGTTTAGCCTGGAGAAGAGAAGATTGAGAGGAGATCTGATCAACATGTACAAGTACCTGAGGGGAGAATGTAGGGAGGATGGGGCCAAACTCTTCTCGGTGGTGGCCAGTGACAGGACAAGGAGTAATGGGTACAAATTAAAACACAGGCAGTTCCATCTCCATGTGAGGAAGAACTTCTTTCCTATGAGGGTGCCAGAGCCCTGGAAGAGGCTGCCCAGAGAGGCTGTGCAGGCTCCTTCTCTGGAGATCTTCCCAACCCGCCTGGCTGCCACCCTGTGCCCCGTGCTCTGGGTGTCCCTGCTGGAGCAGGGGGTTGGACTAGATCATCTCTAGAGGTCCCTTCCAACCTCAACCACTCTGTGATTTCTGTGATTCAAGCAACTACATGATGGCATGACAGCATCTGGCTATCAGAGCATTGATACCATGCCCAGAAATGTATCTTTCTGGCTACTCTTTGAAAAAAGACACTATTGATCTCATCTACATAGCAAGTCCTACGCCGCCCCCAAATATCTAGCAAACTTTCAAGAGGAGTCAAATGTAACACTGGAAAATATATTAAAAATATTATGTTATAATTATGTTCTAAAGTAATACGTAAAAGTCATAAGTAAAGTTCCTTAATTTTGTTGTTCCCTTCATTTTTGTCACTTCTCTCTTTAGTTTCCTAGTAGAAATCTCTAGATAATTTTAGTTGTGCAACATAGCCCACTCATTGAACTAATTACAATATAAATTTCTACTCAATTTATTTAACTGAGAATCACTTGGAAACTTCCTGAGAAACCTTTATCAACTTAGTGAAAACCTTTGTGTATGTAAATGATTTGAAAGAATATAAGAAAAGGACAGATAGATTCAAATTTAGCTTCTAGAAAGCTGATGAATAAGCTAATCCATTATTGAGTGGCTCAATGTTCAGTTGTTTAAAAATGGCATACAAACAAAAATCCCAGAGGAAGCCATTGTTCTGAGCGATTTTCTTTTCTTAATTAGTTCTAATGCTATTTTTTAAAACTACTCTCTGCTTTGTGTATCTTCATTCTGAACACATAAATATCAAAACAGAAAACAAGTACAACAAAAAATTTCCAGTGTTAAAATGCACACCTTAAAGTTGAATTGCAGTACTCAGTAAATAACTGAATTCAGGCTTCTTTTGGGGTATAAATTGAATATGTTAATTTTATTCATCAAAACAAATGGCACAGTGCGCATACATAGAAACCCACCAGAAACAAAGGAAGGTCACTGGGCTAATCACTTTGGCTTATTTCCCTTTTCTCTGCTCCCATCTGCTTATTTTCTCTGCTCTCTTTGTATTTAAGAGGAGCAACCTGAGCATAGGCTGAAATTCGACCTACTTTTTCTTGCTTGTTTTAATTACTTTCTTTGGGGGCAACATTCTGTAAAATCTATGCCTGCTATTTCACAAGCAGTTTTCCTTTAAATCAAACTAAATAATGCGATGATTCTCCCACTTCTGAGAAGCCCTGTAGCAGTACACTAGTGAAGTGTCATCTTCATAGATGGATTTTTGCATTCAGTGTCTTATACAGGATTGGGGTCTGACTGTAAAGGAACAGGTTATGTTAAACCCACACGAAATTATAACCAAAGAGACTGCAGGTCAAACTAATAGGAGCAGAGCAGGGTATTTCAAGCATATGGTAATTTGGAACCAAACAAAACTAGTGTATTCTTTTCAAATTGTTTTTGCTGCAAATATATTCACTTCATTTTTTATTAAACATAGTAATTTGCTCTGATTTACCTCCTCACGGGCCAGCAGAGCCTGAGTTACCTATTAATCAAAGATTGCAGAAAAGGAATTTTAACTACAGTTGAGTACAATTGTTTGAGATGAAAGAAAACAACCTTAAGAAGAGAAATCAAATCAAAAAGTACAAGTGCTCTGCTCTGGTATCAGTGATGCCGACCTCTCCAAGGGAGTATTTACAATTCCCTTGCGATGGAAATAGAGCCAAGATGGATTGCAGAAACAGGTAAAGCCCTTTAAAACAGTTCTCCAGGACTAAAAACATGGCAGGCGGTAAAGCGGATATAAGATCTTGCTCTGTGAGCAATTCAGGAGTCCCTGAGACTCCGGCAGCCACAGGCCGAGATCACTAACTAAATGCAAGAGGCTTCGGCTGCTGGGATGAGGAATGAGGAAGGACGCCGTGAAGGAAGAGATCCTGAGCTACTGTTCTAATTTATTAATTATTGTTTGGGAAGGGTGAGGTACAAAAAAAAAAAAAAAAAAAAAAAACCAGGCTTTAACAAAGACTAAATATAGGACAGAGAGAAGACCATCTAGGCACACTTACTGGAGAGGGAAAATTAAAAAAAAAAAGAGAAACAAAAAACAAAAAAAGAAGATCCTTAAAATGAATTAAGATTTTTTAGATTTACACGCTCCACTCAAAAATCATGTCCCTTCCAATAACTAAACCCTTTCCAATCACTTTCAGTGTTTGGAAGATAAGGGGCAGCTTTAACTTCCTGAGGTCCGTGGGGAGAAGCACGATTGCAAAGCAAGGCACTCCAGGGAAGGTCAAAGGAGAACAGAGAGCCTGGAAACAGGCTGGTTGTGGAGCAGAGGAGTCGGCATTTCATGCTCTTTTTGATGGATCTATCTTATTCTATAAAAGCAAATTCAGGCTCTCTTAGACTTCCCACCTGTCTCCACCTAGCCCGAAATACTTTTGCTCACCTACATCTGCTTGCAGAGCTCATGGTGGCAAGAAAAGTAGCTGGAGGCAACTTAGATCTAAACAGTGTAAAATGTGGCAATTACATGAGATCTGGCCCTTTCTAGCAACATGATCATTGATGAGGCAAGATGGAACATCCTGCCCCAGTCTGAGAGGGGCAAAAAATGATACTGTAAAAATAAAAGGGCCTCCTATCTCTCTAGCACACCTTCAAAGATGCTCAGCTGGGGACTATAAATGCAGTCAAGAAATGTGGAGAAATTGTTTGTGACAAAGGTAGCTCTGCTACCTTCTTGGAGAATCTTGCCTGGATGCCAACAGTGAACATCCCATATTAGGGAAAACTCTTATGGAAAATTCTCTCAGCCACAAACTTCACCCCATAAAGCAGTCCTATCTCTGTCACAGAACCAAGAATTTTCTTTAAAAGCAAAAATGCATCAAACAACAGCGCTATAACGTGCCACACATCCAGTACAGCCTACAGGAGAAATTTAGAGGAGAAGGTTTTTACTCATGAAGGGGTAATTTCTTCCATTGTCTCCACACCCAGCTACTTTCATAGGGCATGAATCCTGTCCCAGACAGCAAGGCTTGCACATTTACTGTTCTCTGCTGGGGAATAGGTAATGAGCACAGCCTAGATGTCTGGAGTTCTCACCAAATTATTTATTTATTAAGAAATACGACTGCTCCTCATGTGAGAGGTTGCAGCAGCAGAGACGCTGCTGTAGAAAGGGGGACAAAGAGAGAATGTGAGTCACATTTGGTAGCATCTGTCATTACATATAGCAGAAGCTGCACTTAATCCAGTGCTTGCTACAGCAAACTAAGAGACACAGTCTCATTCATCAGCATCACTGTACAGGTGAGAGCAGGCAGACACGGCATATCAGTTTGACTGGGGACACTCTCCCAAAACACCTCAGGAAATCTTTCACTGAACATTGCAGCAACTCTAGGAAGGCCCCAGGCTATTCAAACAGAGCAGCAGGCGTAGACACAGATATTCCTCTCAGGTAGGAAACAGATAGTGGCTGTTGGAAACGCGACTAGATACCAAAGGAAAGAAAGAGTGAAATCCAAGCTGTCCTTTCGCTTCTTCCTGGAACTGCCGCATGGGAGGTGAGGTGCAGATCTTCAGCCAGATGCATGTTTTATTTTGATGATGAAAGACCCAGAGTGTCAATCTGGATCATGATCCAATCTGGATCTAGAATCCTAACTTGGAATCCAGGGCAGAAAAAAAAAAGGACCTACTTAACAGAAATCTGTAATGCTCCCTCTGGTGCTCCTTTCTGTTCAAAGCCTCACACTTGGAGATGTTTACAAGGAAAGGAAAGGAAAGGAAAGGAAAGGAAAGGAAAGGAAAGGAAAGGAAAGGAAAGGAAAGGAAAGGAAAGGAAAGGAAAGGAAAGGAAAGGA
>VZSV01000114.1:935782-946780 GCA_013398735.1 Nothocercus julius
GAAAGGAAAGGAAAGGAAAGGAAAGGAAAGGAAAGGAAAGGAAAGGAAAGGAAAGGAAAGGAAAGGAAAGGAAAGGAAAGGAAAGGAAAGGAAAGATGCTTTTACTAATAAAAAGGATTAAACAGAAAGAGTGCAACATTTAAATGCACACAACTCAGCAAAGAAAGACTAAAGTGGCCAAATTCATGTCCCTTCCCAATAACAGCAAGTAGGAACTACCACAGAGTGTGGAGGCTACAGAGAAGAAGGTGAGATTGGAAATACAGGGCTGAATTCCAGCTGTTTGGTTTGGGGGAGTGTTATATAAACATAAGAGTGATAGCGCTGGGTCCTAATCTGGTGCCGAAGGAGATGGGATCTGCAGCAGAGAGGTATGGAAGGGCAGGACCCATCTGGGTCCTGCAGGCACCGGAGGGACTCCCGTGTGAGGTAGCCCACGCGCTGCGTCAGCGGTTCGGCATGGCCAGGAACCCGGGGCCAATCCAAGCCATTCTGCCTCATCAGATGTTCCAGATGGAAAAGCAAACCATGCAGAGAAAACACTTGGATTTTCTCTGGCTTGGGCAGCGTGGAGGGAACGCTGCTCTTGCCACTGGTGGTGTCTGCATTGCTGATTGCAGAGGAAGCAGGTTTGGTGCATCAAGTTCTGCTTGTTTCTCATTCACACGAGCTGCTGCCAATCCTAAGCTGCTTTCAACCACAGAGAGCAAATTTAGTTTTACTGATGCTTGATTATCTATCTATCCACACACATATTTATGCCACAACTGTCAGGTTTAGCAATCGTACATGTTTTTTATCCATATATTTCTCTTTGTACGCATGTATGTGTGAATGAAGGAACACGTTAACATCTCCTGGCCTTCCTTCCAGTTACTCAATGACAAGACAAGTATTTGAGTATTACCACTTTTAAAATGTTCTTCTGCTCCTAGTTCATTTACAGTTTATTGCATCTTGCTTTCATTACAGAGTAAAATAAAGGTAGCAGAGAGAAGAAAGGCTGTGAGAAAAATATTTGTACAATGGAGCAACCCACAGAATTGCAAAAATGCTTTATTCAGTTGTTACAGTAGGAGCTATGCATCTGTGATAAGATAATAAAGGAAGCTTTGCCCTCTCCTGAGGAATGCTCTTCTGCAGCAGTTCCACTAGGAATGTTCAGTTTATATATTTTTACACACACAAACAAACACACAGACAAAGAAAAGGAGAGAGAGATGAGAAACAGTTGCTTGATTTTATATGAATATAAACATATATCAAACCAAGTAACCATTGTACTATGCCATAAATATACTGCTACTTTTATGACTGTCATATCTTTTGCTGACTGACTGCCAAAATCTCTTTGCAACCATTTCATTTCCAAGACAAACTGTCAGTATTCCCAGTGGTGTGTATGAATTTATAGACAAGCAGGATCTTCATGGGATTTCCAGCTGCTCTTCACATTTACATCTTCTGCCAAGATAATCTTTCACAATGTTTTCTTGAACCACTCAATTACATGGAAAAAACACAGTAATGACTGGGCCTTGGCTCACCTTGCTCTCATGTGAAAATATTGTAACAGGATACTTCTATGGGCTGGAAAAAATACATCAGGATACATCAGTCCTCTGAAATATTTTGCTGTTTGCCCAATAGATCTGCCTAAGGCAGATCCTGTAGCACCTCATACACATTTACCAGCATTATTTGTATTATCATATTAAATACCATCAAAATTAAAATGTTAATACTTCACATATGAGAAACAGTAGATGTTCCAAAATGCCTTCCTTGTAAGTGTAAAAGAGACAAGAGACAACAGATGGACCTAGACAGGAGAGCACAAGGAATCAACACAAGTGTGTTGGGTTGGTGCACTAGTGTATTCGGCACACAAATGGCCCAAACGCCACTGAGATTTCCAGAGACTGAGTGTAAAAGGGGGCTTTAAAGGGAAGATTATCACTGAGTCTCCCTCTTTATGAAGAAGCTTTCTAAAGTACATGGGTCCAAATACAGAAATTCCAAAAGGGCTTCCCCTAAATCTAGGAATCAGGAAATAGGGTATGCAGAGATGGAAAACGTTACAGCATGTTAAGAGGAAAAGATGGAAAGAAAGGATAATAAAAAAGGGTTGTGAAGGAACTTGAAAATGAAACAAAGAGTTTATATTTAATACAGTAGAGAAAGGAGACATGACCCCATCAATGCAAAAGAACACAACTGAAGTGATGAATTCAGAAAATGATCTTTGCAGTAACATTTGGTGGATTTGAGTGGCAAGACTGTACTCCCTTCTCACACTGTGGCTCTGCTGTATCCAAAGGGGTTACTTATGTGAGCAATCAGCCACCAGCATCTGACCTAGATCCATGAACATCAGTGTTGGACTGTCGTTTTGAATTTGGAACTACCTTCACTTGGACTATTCAGTATTGGGTACTGCATGGCAAGAAGAGCATGGAGCAAGGGAGAGAAACAAAAATATGAAGGATGTAGAAAACATGAATTTAATGGAAATGGGACTGTTAATTTAGAAAAACAAGTGGGCTGAAAAATGAGAACAGTTTTCAAGTGTGTAAAGAGTTGTCATAAAAAGAAAGGAAATAATCTATTTTTTTCCATATCTAAGGAGGAAAAGAGGAAATAAATTTGCCATTCAGTACTTCAGATTACACTTTAAGGACAAGTGTCTAATGGTAAAATATAGTGAAGCACCTGGTGATATTGTGGAGCCTCCACCATCAGAAGTCTTCAAGAATGGGATACATACACATCTCAGAAATGAGGCAGATCTAGACAATCCCACACGGTTGCCAAGGAGCAGAGTTATACAGTTTTCAGGAATCCCTAGAAGCCTTTTCCCCCCTCTTACTCTATTAACTTCCTAATAGTCAGTTTTAAGCGAACCTGTAATATAGGGCGTCCTTCATGACTTGGCAAATAAAATGAGATATTTATACTATTCTTGAATTTTACATCTGCAACCTCACTTAAGATACTGCTTTATTAGCCCAAATAGTGCACTAAACTTTTTCAAGTCTCTTTCACTCATTGGCATAGGATTCAGTTAGAGGTCTGAGACATGAAATGGGTATTTGCTCTTCATGCCTTTGTCTACCACTGCTTCCAACAATGCCAGCGGGAGAGGTGGGCATAGACTTTCCTTACAATAAGGTAAGCAATAAAGATACGATTCCTAGAACTGTGAAAGAAAGGGAAAGCTAAGGATAAGATTACTACTTGAGGTCAGTTCTAGCCCAGAAAGTAAAATGAAAAAAGTACCAGAATAACTCACTAACAAGAGGAACTACTCTTATTGTTGCTGGTACAGAACTATCATTTTTCATATAAAGTCAAAATGCATATATAATTGCATTAAAACAGAACTTTTGAAAAGCTTATGAACTATCCGGTTCCTAGGCACACTTAGCACAGAAATTAGATTTTTTCTCATCATATTTAAATGTAAATTCACATTTAAATTCTGAGGGCACTGCAGTATTTTCAAGCTGTATAATGAAGTTCCCTGGACAGTTGGAAGTGGTTAACCTTTATGATACTTG
The DNA here is from genome assembly GCA_013398735.1 of Nothocercus julius. NCBI lineage: Eukaryota > Metazoa > Chordata > Aves > Tinamiformes > Tinamidae > Nothocercus > Nothocercus julius. Next base: position 939,343 of record VZSV01000114.1, read on the forward strand.
GAGATTTTAGTGGGACTGAGGAACTACAAAAAGCAAATACCAAAGGAGTGAAATTTGGGAAACACTATTCCCATTCATGTCACCAAACCCACTACAGACACTTGAAATGCAGGGATTAAAAATAGCTAGAGTAGATGCATGTGTGTCAAGCTGCAAGTGTTCCCAGAGGATAATCACACAGATGTCCAAGCTCACACAACGGAAATTACAAAGCAGGGTGCCTGCCACTAAAGAGACATCTTTCCTTCACACAGAAAGTGCGAGGCAGTCTTCAGAAAAAAATGCTAGTGTCTTGTTCACATACAGAATACATTAAAGCCTCTTACGGCTCTTTAATCTAGTGAGAACTACGAGATAAATATAGTATCTGAAAAGAACCGATTATTCCAAAAAAACAAAATAACATTATTGGAAATCTAAATAGAAACAAATCACAACAGAGGCCAGGATGCTGCTTTCAGTTCCCATGCCAAATCTTCCAAAATCAACAATGTGGTTTGGCTGCATGTTATCAATAACTGCTTGCCACGCATTCATATGATATGACTCAGTGACACTCCGCTTCCTTCCTGTGCTTCCTCTGGCTCTCAGACACAGCTCTGTGTTCAAGCCTCATTAATAATGATGCCACACGCAGCCCTCTTGGACCAGCGCAGAACCAAAGCCTGTGACAGTGCAAGAAGTCTACAAGCAGGGATGGCTATCTGAGCTCGTAACGTGATGGACTTTTGAAAGTTTGCCAGTTAGACATGGGAATGCATTAAGCTATTGAAATTTGAATTCTAAAATAAATATTAATGCTGGCTAAAAAATTTAAAAGTGACTTAATGACTGAAGCTCTCTGTCCCATTTCCAAATGCACATACGCAGCTTGGGTTCTGAGTTAGTAGTCTGTGTGGCTTAGGTGCCTCAATGTTTATATTTGTTTACTTGCTTTATGCTTGTTTACACTTATTTGTACTTGTTTGCTTATTGTTTCATTACTACTTATATTTATTTATACTTATTTGCTTATCTATTTGTTTAACCTCAATATTTATACTTGTTAACTACACAGTAAATCTTCAGTTCTCCAATATTTTTAAATATTCTCATATAATAAAGAGCAAATGACTGCCATTTTTTGTGTTTAAAAGAACCTCAGACTATGCTCCAAATGGAAGCTTTATATTATTTCTTTGAAAAACAAATAGGTATCTAGGAAAGCTTGTTGGAACATGAGACAGACTAACTAGATATCTTTGCCAATCTTATTTGGCAAGCTGATGAGGCTAAGCTATAGCTGTTTGAAAAAAAGGGGGGCAGAAAAAGCAAGTTACTGCTGAAGATGCCAATGCAAGGCAGCTGCATGAAGAGACAGGAAAGGTATGCCTTGTTTCCTTAATACTGACTTGCAAGCTACTTTGCTATATGGATGTTATTGTTTGGGACAACTACTTATTACAGATATGCTTACCAGAGACATATAGCAAAGTTATTATATATAATGTAACAGCAAAGCAAAAAAAGGCTGCATCACAATTTCTATTTCTAGCAATAGCTTTGAACTGACTTTGCTACGGTTAAATGTTTTATATCAAAAGCTTTTTTGGTTCATAATTCTTTGCAAACACAAAGTAAAAATAGACATCTGCCCTTGAGCCTTAAGCCAACATAAAATATTTACAAGGATGGCATGACAACCAGTATGCTTCAGTCTGTGTAAGAATTTGGAATTCCCCTGATAAGTGGAGTCTCTGTGAAGTGTTATCACACTATTTATACCAAGTGTTATAAATGAAATTCTTCTGCTGAGGTACACGTATCCAAAGACAATACAGACTACTTAAATAATATTTTTACTGCTAATCCTCATGCAAATTAACTTTTCTTTCATCTGCCAGCAAATTCTTTCTTTTTGCTCCATAGTCCTTTTTATTTATTTATTTTTTTTCTCTGAATTAGTACATTAGCTACATGGAATTATATAATTTTATTCTGTGAGTAAACTTACCCCATCTTTATAAAAATATTTGAAACACGGCTAAAATATCAAGGACTCTTGTTAAGAGTTTCCAGAGAGCGCAGGAAGCTCTCAGTGGTGATGCATGAGCACACAGGAGACGAAGCATGCAGAGTGCATGGGCAAGCTCTGCCAGACTTGTGCAGACGCCTGCAAGGTGGCTGCGACGGCTCTGCTCTGCATCCCTGCACGAGCACCATATTACAGCAGAGCACAGACACTCCGCTGGCTCTGGAAGGCCAGATGAGCCAGGTAAAGTCAGGTCATAATCTCAGTCTCAGCCCTGGATCTGACAGCAAAGTTGGCAGTGAGGAAGGAAGGATGGATATGATGGCAATCACCAGGCAAGAAAGATGATAGAGCAGAACTACTGATGGACCTGCAATAGATTTGAGTGAGGAGCTCAAACAGCAAGACACAAAATATAACCAAAGTTCTCAAGCAAGGGGTCACCTACCTAAAAGCTGGTGACATACTAGATGTTCGTGGTGCTCTGAAGAGGGTTGCTGGCCACTTCCCCAGGCATAGTGCTCCGAGTCTGCAGTCAATTCCTGCAGGGTTGCTACTGACCTCAGTGAGAATAAAAGTATGCCCAGGCCTAAAGGACTAGAACTACATCTTTTCTTCACATTGTATCTTCCTGATTTTATTACAACACTGTTCTTAGAGATTCAGGTAGCCACAATTTTGCCTGATTTCTCATTATCAGAAAAGTTTTAAGCTGTGAGCGTACGTCTTAATTCCCTGTTTCCCAAAGTGAGTCTGTAACGTAGCAGTGATTTGCAGAACACTTGCCAGAAGCCTTCAGAGAACCAGCCAGTGATAGGATATTGTACAATCTCGGGAAAGTCCCTCAGAAGTCATGGATCAAAAAGCAAGAACAAGCTGCAACTCTGACCAACATCTTCACAAGGGCTGAAACAGGGAGGCAGACAGACCTTTACAATAAACGCCATTCTGCTTAAAATTCCCCGGCGAGTCTTTTTGTCCCTTAATGCCCAGTGCTCATTAGAAGTTTCTTGCCCAAAGCAGGCTAAACAGAGAAAATAGGTGTCCTGGCCACATGCAGCAGTGGAGCTGCTGCGTTCTTCAGCGCTCAGCAATCGTGCACCAGAGCCTGCTGGAGCTCACCGGCTTCTGCAGACACCGAGCTGCCCCCACGAGGGCACCGGCCTTACGTTTTCCCTGCCCAGCAGCCGGCATGGGGACTGCCCGGCTGCCTGGGCCGGCGTAACTGAGGCTTCAGGGTACCGCTGCCCAACATCTCCGCAACGTGGGAGCCAGGGCACCATTCCTCAACACAAAAAGCGGCATAATAGCGCGTTGGCAAAATGTCAGGTAATACGTAGGAATAAAGAGCAGCCTGGGCTCATTCCCATACTCTGCAGCATTATCATTAGGAGAGTTCTAGGGAGAGGAAATGCTGAGAAAGGAAACGCAGAACCAGAAATCATCAGGGTCATAACTCATATGCAAGACAAAGCAAAATGTTTACTTGAAAAATTATTTAAAGTGAGAAACGCCTGAATACATCATTTCCCCAGCAACAGCACACAGTCTCTAGTAAGTACTTAAAAATCCATACTCCTGGGACAGTGTTTTTTTTATTATTTATTTTTTTGGTGAGCAAAATACTGCTGGTATTGATTAGGATGAGATGGAGGAGCTAATTAATTTTGAAAAACACACAATTTCTCGGAGTTCAAGTCAGTCAAGAGCAGTACTATTTACCAGATGCTCTGGTGGACATTGTTAGGGGACATGGCCTTTTAATATTCTGTTAGAATTTAACAAGAGCAGAACAAGTAAATAGAATACATTAGTCTGCATAATTTTGTATGTGAAGAAAATAAGAAGTTTGCAAAAACAAACAAAACCCCCTCAAATCTCAAGTCATCTCTTTTCCTCTTTCATTTTTTACTTCTTATGCATGAACTGCACAATTCAGAGAAGTCTGAATAATTCAGAACCTGCCTTTCCCCTTCTCAGCTGTAATTCAGTCTTGCTCCGGATCCTCCCAGAAGGAAGAACCACAAAGGGTCTTTCCCTCACACAGCTCTCCTATAAAGTCCAGGGAGTTTTGATAAAGGCCAACCTGAATTTCTCCAGATATCTGACACAAAGCAGGTGACACAGTCATTTTGTTATTCCCAGCAATCCACTGCCTTTATTTATGGCTAGATCTGTCTCTGGCACCTTCCCAGTTATTTTAACTACACTGTTGCTTCTAAGACCTCAAAAATTCCCCAAAAGATTCCATAAAATATGAGTGTTCAGCCTTACAAGCTCTTGCTCTAAAACTTAGTCTATTTTTTTTGCATCTGCAGAATTGTGGAATCTACTTTTCCCAATCCAGCTTCCATATATTCATTCTGCAGTGGATGTGCAGAGCTGAACATCCAGATCATGATATGAGAAATCTAATTACACAGTTATAGCCTCCATAAAGGGAAAGCAAACTTTCATATGCCTAAGGGGAGTGGTTTAACAAATTTATATGCAGATGGAAGCCTATTAAGAGCAAACAGCTAGTCATTGGCAGAATAAATATTCCCACAATAAGTGTATAACAAGGAGTGGAGGTATAGCATGCAAAGCAGATGGCTGATCTGTGCAAATAAATGTGAGGGTGCCAGCAGGCTCAGCTAGACCTGCCACTTCCCCTTTGTTAAGACACTTCAGTTTCTGCAGAGAATGAAAAAAAAAAAATAGAGGAAAGAACAGGCAATTTCAACGGAATGAGAACTGCCAGATGACACACACCAGGAATCAGGATGCCCGAGCATCCACTCTGTTGAAATGCCTACCATAGACATACCGTCTTCAGTCAAATCAGGGGAATTGTTGCCCTTAAGAGTCTGTGTGGTGCACTCCGACTGAGGGAGGCATCTGGAGCCCTTCCTAGGTGCTATCGTCCTTGTTTTGCAAATGCAGCTTTTCCAGACAGAGCAGGCTATAAGCTAGGAGTCTATCCAATGTCAACCATGTTACTGAGATGCTGAGTCACTAGTAAGGGCAAGTATCCTGATATTACTTGCACATCTCTCAGCATCACCAGGTTCAGGACTCATCTCACTGTAATTAGTCTGAAAAGAGTAAATGGCACTGTGAGGAATGAAAACAATGTATATGCTGGTATTTTGTGTATTCTGGGCTAGGTAAGAAGAAGCATGGCTAGTGGGGATGGCAGGATACAAGAGAGTTCAGCAAAGAAGGGAGTACAATCTTGTGATTGAAAGTGTAGGGACCCAAGGCCATGACTGAAGATCAAAAGATATCGTTGATACTTCATTGCTGCAAAAGACTTCATGTAGCAAGGTGGCCAGCCATTTGCTTTCTGTTCTTTTGCTTCCCCGTTGCAAAATGAACATAATGGATGAGACATATTCCTTTTATTTTGGTAAACACAGTCTTCTAATTACTTAATATTTTATTTTAGACTTGCCATATAGTACTAGTACCTATTCCCACATAATGACCCTGAGGTGTTCAGAGATGGAGAATGTTTGATTCTTCATTCGTTAGCAAGGGCTGGGAGGGGAGAGTTACTAATGTAATTTCTGCTTAGAATACGTAACTAAGAGAAAAACTTTCTAGTTTGACAAAAAAAAAAAAAAAGATGCAGTCGCTCTCCATCTATTCACTGACCTCACCATCCAGTCGGTAGTATTGATACATGAGACCCAAACACAATAATAGTTCTTCTGTGCATTTATATAAAGCGTATGCTTACCAGAAGGAAATGAAGTAACTGTGATGGTACTACCAGGGAATGGATCTAACAAGATCACACTTGCAGCCTCTACAGAATTGTTTCACATATCAATGTGTAATGGCCTCCCAAATGGGACCAGAGGACTTTATTGTGAAGAAGAGGTCTAGCTGTTCTTACCACAGCGACCTGCAGGCTTTCGGATGAGCCTGGAATCATGGGCAAAGCTGTGGATGCCTGACTGCATCTTTATCATCACACAGAATTGAGACAAGAATGATCAACGCTACCATGGGGTCAAATCAGTAGATCTAGTGTCACCACTGATCTTCAAACTGGAAATCAATCCACTGATCTGCAGACCGGAATCCAAGACAATGTCATGGATACTGTATTAGCAAAGGTGCATGACCAGGTGCTGCCCAGCAGCTCCTGGGTAAGTATCAACAACAGCATTCAACTAAAGGAAAACTTAAAATCCAGGCTAAAGTCCTAATGGTTTTACATCAACCCCACTCTTATCTCCAAAGTCAGAACCACGAAGTGTGAGCCAAGAAGCTGGACATGAGTGCTCCCAGGTGAGTCACAAAATATCTAGAACTAAGAGGGGGGCCAACTAAGTTGTAAGAACAGCAAAGCTGGACAAAATTAGACTTATGAGAACTCCAATTAAACCCATGTAGAAATTCCATCTGCATCTGACCCAGAGTTCATCTGCGCAGTGGGGCATTCAGAAATGAAGGGCATCTATTCTCTGCCTTACAGCAGCACAAGAGCTGGAAAGCTGGACGTTATGAGACTTGCTGGATTCTCCCCTAATGTGCAAAGGCACAGGCACAGGCCTCTTTCCAGCAACAACATCACAGTCATCCAGATTATCATGCATGGGGACAGCCTGGGAAGAATTTGAAACACAGACAGCAGGAGGCAAAGAAATAGGCACAACACTATGGGTATGAAAGCACGATAAGCAACAGTTAGAGATGACACTAACCCACTGAAAGGATGGTCTTTGCAGACTAGATTGAGTTGGCCCTGCAACTGGACAACAGACAAACACGAACAGGTGAGAAAGTTGCTAAAAAAAGTCAAGACTGTGGGGTTCTGTACTTAGAAAACAGTGTGACCAGCAGTGACGGGATTTGAACCCATCACTGGCAACTGAGGGATAGAGCAAGAAAAAGAGCTAAACTCCAGACAAACATATAACCAATCACAGAATTTCTACATCTAGAAATAATGTCCCACAGAGAATCCCCATTCTGGGTAATAGTCCAGAGTGCAGGATGCCTGGATCAGGAAGTCATGTGCATCGGAGCCAGAGGCAGGAAGAAAGATTGTACCTTGAACCTTCCCTTGCAGATGAGCAAAATGAACTTCCCAAATCTGATCTAATATTGGTGAAGGATAACCTGGTCCTAATCGCACGTGTAACCATCTACTACAAGAGCAAACCAACTGAATCCTCAGAATTCTCAGAACTGCTAGAATCTCACAGGGCACACACCTCAGTGTCCCCATCAGAGTCAGAAGAAAATGGTATCTGGTCAAATACACCAAGGTGACAGAGGGTGACACAGCTGAGTTGCAAAACTACTCAACAGATGAATCCTGCTTTTTATAGATATAGTGAACATCTTCAAGAATAAAGAGCAAATAGGAGGCCAACAACCTACTGAGCAGAAATTTCCATTAATTTCTATTTCTTTTCTTTACAATAACAT
>VZSV01000114.1:946855-970329 GCA_013398735.1 Nothocercus julius
AATCATTCAAAACAGGTTCCCTGCAAAAAGGGGTTCATTAAAAAGATGAGATATATTCCATATAGTGCTTTTTATACTTGAAGCTCAAGCTGGCTGTCTAAGCTCTCATAAATACACTTTGTGAACAAACTGATTTTAAATCCAGTGCAATAGAATCAAAAAATGCATACGGGGATTTGCATCTCAAAATACTTAAGACTGCACAGACTGCACAGAATCGCTACCAATGTGGACAGTTCTGTCCGACATCAACCACATTTGGCATAGAACTGCACTGCTAGAACAAGAAGTAAAGCATAATTTACAGGCCTGAAGCTATAAATGGAAATCTCATTAGGCAAATCATCTGAGCTGAAATTTCAAGAACCTTTGGTAAACTATTTTTATACATGAATCAAGGGCGACTCCATAAAAAACTAGCGATGAAAAGAGGTCAAGGCCTTGGATTTCACACTGTATCCCAAACTCACATTTCAGCAGACTGATGCTCAGCGTCTTTCTCAGCTTTTCGTTCACCTTGCTCCTGATGCAGAGGGAAGAGTGCCACCTACTGAGTCACTTGTTCCTGCAGATTCTGCCTTTCCTCTTGTGATCCCTCTCACGCTGGCCACATCTGGTCCTCCTCCAATGCAGCTGATTTTAACGATCTCCCAGATCGCGCGCCCACCAGCCCAGCGGCAAAGGCAAAGCCTCCCCACGGCACTGTGATCGCGCAGGGACTGAGGGGGCATTCAGCCCGGGAAACGAAGAGTGAACCAGATTCCCTTTTCACTCACGCAGGAGTAAAGCTAGCAGGAAATCTGAATCAGGTGGCAGATCTCAAGGGAATCACTGTCTGGCAGCAACTGTTTTGTTAATTTTTCTATTTGCCGGCACAGAGATCTTTTCTATGTGGATCCATCATCCATGGATCAAGTCCGGTCAATTAATACAGCGAAACTGCAGCACATTTTTAATGACATTCTAGGATGAAGGACAGGAATCAATACCACTAATATGGAACGAGTAACTTTTGCAACAGTAATCATGGAGAGATTAAATTATACCGAACACATCTGAACACGAAGAAACAGCATATTTTTTGTCAGTCTGCTTACCTTTCTTTTTTTTATTCTTTCATCATTTTTAGGAAGCTTTCACCTTTGTGCTGAGAAGCAGCTCCTAAAAGCTGAAGATTTTATTCAGTTATTGGATTTCCACACACTTAAGAGTTATGTAGAAGAGTCTTCAGTATGGAGAGACATCAAACTGTTGAGTTTGCATGTTTATATCAAAGACAGTTTGAATTATTTCTAGATGGGCTATCACTGTACAACCCCACCATGAATTCCAAATAATGTAGGTTTTTTTTGCTTTTAGTATTGATGATTGCTGGATTTGCAGGATCACATATAACTATACATTTGTATGTCTGTGCAACTCACTATTCAACGTGCTTTACAAAGAGTCCAGATTCTGTTAGGGCCTCAACTGCAAACTTGGTAGATCAAGCTGAAATACATGTATCTAGCTCTCTGGACATTCTCAAACTAATATTGGGTTGCAGTTCAACACACTAGGTGGACCAAGGAGTCTGGAAACCGGGACCCACAAGGAAAGGCTAGATTATGCTGAAGAAGAAAGGCAGGAGAAAAAGGGAACTATTTGTTCTGCATATTCTTGATGAATAAATGAAGACAATTTACAGGGACAGAGAACAGTAAAACTCTCTAGTGCTAAGTGAGACACTGCAATATGTAATCTGAAAAGGCTCTACAGTCTGTCAATACAGATTTAAAAAACAGGGCAGTCAAACTTCTGTCAGGGTGACACAGGTATAGCTGATCCTGATTTGGGCAGGGCAATAGTCCCCAGGTCCTTCTGATCTTTCATACCACAGATCACTCCATTTCCTCTAGGAGTCTGCTAATTTTGTCACAGTCAGATTCCTGTCCTAAATGCAAAGATCAGTCTGTTAGCTCAGGCTGCAAGGCATGCAAGTAAGTCAGGAAATCCTGAGGGCGATTTGCAGTGTGCTGGCTAATACACCGCATTCTCAAACTCTACTTTAATGGCTGGTCAAGGGCATTTTGCAATACAGAAGCTTTGGGCATTTTTATTTGCTGACCAGTTTGGTTTTATATCAGGAGATCAGTCACTGTAATACTTAAACTGTGTAATGCTAATTTAAAGAAGGTCAAAATTTTGACACTTGGCTGCTTAAAATAATGTGTGACCTTTCTCCTGCTGTGGATTACCAGCAGGCCGCCTCTAATGGCCAGCAGTTCATTTCAAGATTTGTACTTTTATCACTCAGGGTTCAGTTCTGGGAATCTACCTAAATGCATCTCAGCAGTAGCTAGATAGGAACATTTCACAAAGAGTGTTTCTGAAGTTGTAGTTCCCTCAACACACCAAGAAAGGATAGGACAGAACTTCTTTTCTGAAGCCGTGTCCATTTTCCTGTGTGCACAGCAGATGATGACAGTAGCAAGGCTTCCACACCTGAACCTTATCCTGGCCCAAACAGGAAAAACTGGCTTCTGTGCAAACATGAATGGGAAAAGGGAAACATTAGAGAGTATTGACTTTCTCATGAACCTTACCTGGCAGCTGGGAGCATCTCCATGAGAAGAAGGGCAGAAGCTGCCAGGGAGCTGGGATCACACTGCATTTCAGGTGTAGGGCCTAGCAGAGGCCCATCATCTGGTTCTGGATGTGCTTCTTAACTTTCAGTCAACAGGAGACTCAAACAAGGACCACCACTCTACACTCCCTGATTGACTGTCCCTGGGGCTGTTAAATGTGTTCAGTGGGATCTACAGCTTCCTCTCAGCAGGTCCTGCTCAGGATGGATGATGGAGATGAGGACTGGGATGCACGGCAGCCCCCATCTGGAGCGCCGCCAGTGCAGTCCTGCGTAACACTGATCCCTCCCTAAAAGCGCTGAGCACTGCAGAGGCCATGGAGAAGCTACTTAAGGGCAGTTCCGTGAGGCAGCAGTGCCTGATGGACCAGCTGCCAGAAACATAGAGCTAACTACATAGGTACAGCATTACTGTTAAAAAACTGAGGAGCATCTGATTTTTTTTCTTTTTATTTCCTTTTTTTTTGGGGGGGGGGGTGGTAAAAAGAAAGAGGAAGGACTACAGGAACTAGTAAGAAAAATCCTAGGAAATGATAGGTACACTTACAGAAAAAAAAAAAAAGTGCAGCTGGTAAAAACTGCTGACATGGAGTAGGATCCCGAGCCTTCCTACCACTACTAGCATTAGCACTTACACACCGTCCTCGTAACCCTGGTTCTGTCCTGTGAGATATTCCTTATTATGGGATGAGAGGGTGGCAGCTAGGCAAAGATGCCTCCTCCCAACAGGAGCGCGAGAGAAAGTTGTACCTTGAGAGGATTATCTCGGGTAAAGAGATGCCACGATTTGCTATATTCATTTGCATTAAAAAATGCTCTCCCTATGCATTGTGCTGGCCTCTGCCTCTGGTCTCTTATAGATAGAAGTCCCTTCTTCCTTAGCGTGGGAAAGAGGAGAGTGCAGCCCACGGGCTCTCAAGCGCACAAAGAGCCGGCAGGCTCGTATTATGAGGGACCTTTGCACCTCCGTGTAAGAGGGACTAGAGGTCCCACTGTACCCAAGCCCCAAGCCACCACACAAGCCCTGCTGCACTCCAGGCAGGACACATTTTTAATTATACGTCTCTGTTAATTTTTAAATCTCTCCCCTTCTTTCCTGCTGTGAACAACAACTATTGTACAAGTCAAAGGATGCAGCTCAGTTCTGTGTGGTTTGATCAACGTGATAAGCAGCTGACAGCATCCTGCCTGAATAAGAGTGAAAAAGTCCCCACATAGGCACCAAGAGTGAAATGATGAATAGCTGCACTGTAAGAGAAATGACTTTGAAAAAGCTATACACACAGAACATTTTCACTCATGAAAGACAGTAAGCAGAAAAATGTCAGTTAGACAAATAAGACAGATACGGGATGACTGTACGTACCTCCCAGCAGAAAACTGTGTTCAGCAAAACCCACAAATAAAAACACAGCAGACAGTCTGCTAGGGCGCAGTGCAGCAGCTGCCTTCCAGTCCACCCTGGAAGCTGGGATTTCTGTAACCTGTTCTTCTGGGTGACTGCTACAAAACACTCCAGAAAACTGTACTGCCATCCAATCAAATAAACAACGTTTGGCAAATAAAAGCATGAGCCCAGCTGCTCACATAAAACACGTGAACATATGAAAAGGGAGATAAATTGTTTCCCTTTTGCACTTCATTGAGTAAACAGTTATCTATAAGGCAATAAGGTTATGTGACTTTGCATATGTATAGTATTACTTATTCGTATGGTTGCTCATCTCTTGTTTTAATTCATAGGGATTCTTATTGGACAGCTTGTGCCCTCCATCTACTGACAGAGAGTGCGATTTCAGCCTGTCCTTGAAAAGCAATGCATTTCTGAGGCTGTGTGCTAAAGCTGAAATTTAACTCAGCACTTCGTGTCTATCGTTAATAATACTGCATTGCTATGAAATGTCATTGCAGTCACGCGAACAGTCAGTGTTACCAGAAATACAACACAAAAAAAGCCACTGGTACCTTGAATCAACAGAGTAAGGAAGACTTTATAAAGGCAGGGGACATGTATACAAGCTGGACACACACAAGTCCATGGGACCAGACCAGGTGCACTGAGGGAGCTGGTTGATATTATTGTGGGAGTGCCCTTGATTATCTTTGTGATAATACCCTGTGACCAGGAGAGCAAATGCCATTCCCAATTTCAAGAAAGAGGACCCAAGGAATTGCAGGCCAGTCAGCCTCAACTTGATCCCTCTGAAAACGGTGAAGTGGCTAATCCCAGCGACCATGTCCAAGCACATGAAGAACAAGAAGGTGATCAGGAGCAGTCAGCACAGATACACAGAGGGCGCATCACGCCTAACCAACCTGATAGCCCGCTGTGATGGAACGACTGGCTGGGTAGATGAGGGGAGGGCAGTGGATATTGTCTACATCCTTCAGAAGCCTTCAGTAAGCCTTCAGCAGGGCTTCCGACCCTGCATCCCCACAAAGCCCTCATCGACACACTGATAAATGGACAGGAGGGTGGACCGAAAACTGCCTGAACTGTTGGGCTCAAAGGGTTGTGCTCGGCGGTGTGAAGCCTCACTGGGGGCCAGTCACTAGCAGTGCACCCCAGGGGCGGATTCTGGGTCCAATAGCGTTTAGTATCTTAACTAATGACGCAGACAGCAGGACCAAGTGCACCATCAGAAAGTGTGCAGACAACACAAAACTGGGGGAGGTGGTTGATACTCCAGTCATTCTGCCATTCAGAGAGACCTCCACGGGTTGACGAAATGAGCCAAAAGGAACCTCAGGAAGTTCAATAAAGGGAGGTTCAGAGCCCTGCAGCTGCCGACAAATAACTCCAGGCACCAGTACAGGTTGAGGGCTGACTGGCTGGAAAACAGCCTTGCAGAGAAGCACCTGGAGGTCCTGGAGGGCAAGCTGATCATCAGTCAGCAAAGTGTGCTTGGGGCAAAGATGGCCAGTGGTGTTCTGCGCTGCATTAGGAAAGCGTCGAGGGTCAGTCAAGAGAGGCGATCCTACCCCTCCCCCGGGACCTAGCGAGGCCGCACCCGAGTGCTGGGGCCAGTCCAGTGATGGGCCCAGTAGGAGAGACGTGGGCAAACGGAGTGAGTGCAGTGAAAGGCCACAAAGAAAGAACTGGAGCATCTGTCATGTGGAGAAAGGAGAGAGCTGGGGGTCTTCAGCCTGAAGAAGAGAAGATTGAGGAGGATCTTGCCAATGCTTTTCAATATATGAAGGGAGGGAATAAAGAAGACAGAGACAGATTCTTATCAGTGTTTTGCAGTGAAAGGATAAGAGGCAATGAGTGCAAACAGAAACACAGGAAATTCAGTTTAAAGATTTAGTTTAAAGCTTCTTCACACTTTTTGAAGGGATGGCAGTCAAACATTTGAACAGGTTGCCCACAGAGTTTTGTGGCATCTCCATCTAAGGAGATATTTAAAACCCAGCTGGACAATGTCCTGAGGAACCTGCTCTAGGTTACCCTCCTTTGGGCCCAGGGGGATTAAACTAGATCATCTCCAGAGGTTTCTTCCATCCTTTCAACCTCAACTGTTCTGTGATTCAGTGATTAAACAGTTTTGGCAAAAAGAAAAAGAAAAAAAACCAGAACGGTAAATTAAAGTAACAGCAAATGTGAATCTAGAATATTAAGTATTTCAGCTTATATATACTAAGTAGGCCGAGAAAACCCAGGTTGATATGTAGACTTAATTTGGGATGCAAACATTAATGAACCCATGTCTGCCCGCAGCCCACGGCAGGTGAACCTTGACGGCAAATCTCACCACCCGAGCCCGGGATGGTTAGCAGGGACAGGGACTAGGCTGGCTCAGAAAAGCACTGACTCAGTATATTCCGCAGGCGGCCTCTGCTCCCGGGCGCTAGCGAAGCCACTGCCAAGCACAGCTGCTCTGCTGCTATTGCAGTGGCTGCGAGGGCTGCTGGCTGCCCTTGCAGGGCCCGTCACCGCCGGTTCACAACGTTTCCCGCAGCTGCTCATTATGACAAAGCTTTTCTTGCAACATAAAAACACATTATCACCCTGAACTGTACAAAGAGCCATGTAATGCAAAGCAATACAAATAACCAATTTTAGCCTCGTCAAAAACAGATTTGGACTTTATACACCTTTTGTACTATGCCAAATGAACTCTACTCCAAAATGAGTTGGAAATTTCCATTTTCTTTCTATTGTACACTAAAAACGTATATAAATCATCTTCCATATACCCACTCGAGAATAAATGATAAATTATTTCCCTTTTTTTAATGTATAAAGAGGCTGTCTCCACTTCCTTACAGATTGTGTATTAAAAAAGTACATAAAACATGTCTCCTGTCTCCAAATAATCCTTATGAAAATTAAATGAAAATAATTAGTCATCTGATGCAAAAAAAAAAGTGTGTGAAATAGCTATTGTTAATGTAATTAAAAAGTAAGTAAGTATTCTCACAAACTGTGTCATCTAACTGTAAAAGTTCAAGGTAATATTAATATGGCTACATTAGGATTATTTTCTTCATGTGATTTCAGTGACTTTCTTTTGTCAGTAAAAACTGGAATTGACTAAATAATTAAGAAAAAAATATGTTACATATCTTATTTAAGGAATGTAAATATTTTATTTAAGGAACATTGTGAAATTAGCCAAAGAAATTATTCAAAAAATATTTTTAAGTCAGTTTTGAAACATTCCAGAATTTGTTCTTAAGTAATCACAGTGATCCAATATATTTACTTGGAAAGCACACTAACATTTCAAGAGCGTCATCCGTCAAGAAGATGTGGCCTTTTCCGTCCATTTGGGGAACTGCTACCGTGAATAAGGAAAACAAGCCCTTCTCCAGCCAACCATCTGCGGACAGAGCAGTTACAGTCCAAGCTGGTGTTACTATCTCCTCACTAAAGCCCTGAACAAAATTCAAAAGGCGTGCAGCAAACCAGAATAAATACATACCATGTATAAGAGTTCTTTTGGGAAGGCTGTGTGGGTTTGGGCAGACTTCTGTTTCTTCAGTTCGTTCTTATTCTAATAAAAATAAGCCTACTCCAAAATATGAAAGAAACTCCAAACAAAATAATCTCTTTTATTTCAAATTAGATTAATGCAAAAGCAAAATGTCAAGGTGGATGAGAAAGTCTAGAGTATTCTTTATTAATATCAGAATATATAGGCTATGTTAAAGGAGAAATGTGTAATGAAGTTCATTGTTCTAAATTCCCCATACAACTAACAACACATAGTTTGATATTTGTTTTTTGCAAGAAGGGGAACAACTGGAGCTAGCCGTTGTTCTTTAGGAGCCAGGATGGTCCTGCTGCAGAAACACAGGCCCAAGATGGAGTATAGGTCCTGCTCCTGAATATGCTGTTGCCAATCAGAGTGAATTTTTGAAAGCCAGTTTTAGGACTTTATTTCCACACAGATTTCTGCATCTCTCACCTGCATGAGCTATGCACACTTGGCTAAAGCACAGGCAGAAATCGTCCGCTCCATCAAAGCCAAATAACTATGTCCTTGAGCACACAACTGGCTTGTGCAAATGAAGCGCCAAACCCTCCGTCTTCCTCGTCCTGGTCTAGGGCTCACGTTTCAGCTTCCTCTCACTTCCTGGGGCGTACAAAGTGGCTCGGAAACACCTACACCAGAATGGGCAGAGCATTCGCTGAGGTAAGAAATCTTCAAGCGTGCCCAGAGGTTGCACAATCTTCTCAGCACTTCACTACGAACTTTTTCAGTGTAGGCCAAGGTCAGAGTAAAGCCTGATCTGCCCCATCTTCACCTACAGAAACATGCCCTACTAGATAAATGATGTAACTGCTGCTGTAAATTGTACCATATATTTATGATCACGTCCAGGAACGAGATAGTGGGAGACATATTTTAGAACCAGGTTACATACAGTTATGTCCTAATCTTAGATATAAAATGGAGACAATTTTTATTTCAGGGAGAAATGAAAGATTAGCCTCAAGTCTGCAAATGCGTTTAAGACCCTCAAACTGCAAAATTGTGCTAGAAGAAATGCAAACTGTTATCACTTGTCACAATATAACTTCCCTTCTGCACTGGATGTTGTCAGCTACGTCATGAAATGCCTGTCACGCACCCACTAACGGAATAATTTCTGATCTCTGCTGATCCAGGGGCAGCAATACGGAACACAATGGACAAGAAACACAATGATTTTGCTTTTCCTTTGGCTGTGTTTGATGCCAGAGAAATTCAAAAATAAAAAATATCAGAGGGTCAGGCAGCCATCACATTGCCTACAGCGAGATCATGACTACTATAGGATCACAGTATTATTAGTTATATATTTCTAAGCAATGTCAAAAGATACTAGATGTCTCTGAAACCCCTGACTTAAGCTCTGTTTTTAGCATTAATTAGCATCTCTCAGCAGAAATGAATAATCAATATCTCCTTAAAAGAATAGTAAACACTTCTTAGTTATGTAGGTTACAGGGCACTATTTTGTTTCCCATTTGCTGAATCAAGTGGCTAATGCAGTTAAGCTTTAGTTCTACAAACAATTTAAGCTATCAAAAGCCTGCACTGATGCTGAAAAAAAGCAATTCACCCGGTCTCATCTCTAGCTGCTCTTTCCCTCTCTCGCACCAGCATACATATTCATAGGGCTAAGCAGTGAACCAGGTGAAGAATTCAGGTTAAAAAAAAAAATACAAAAACAGAGCTATAAAAGCATTAGTTTTAACCCTCTCAGTTTGGCTATTGAGGAACTAAAGCATAAGAAGTTAAAACTGTGCTAATCAGATGTACTTTAGTAGAAAACATAAAAGCAGATTTCCCATCAAACACAAGATCATAACTCACATACCTTGGGAGGGATTTATCTCACCTAGCTTTGAGCATCTATAACTCAGTCAGTCGCTCCAGGCTCTTTGAATATTCAGACAACAAAAATCAGCACTTTTGGGGCACAAAGCCCTTAAACTGGGTGACCTAGGTTTAGGTGACTAGTTCAGAATGAGGTCTAGACACGCAGTCTAGATGTTGTAGACACGGACTTGTGATATCTACATTTGTCACATGATACTTGCTGTTACTTCCTTCAGTGCCTCACAATAAGTGTTTCCCACAGTAAGTCCTTGTCTGCATTTTTCGTGTATTATATTAAATATCCTCATGGCAGATTCAGGTAAGTCTTCTCAAGCTTCCACAAAAATGTTTCAAAGGAAAAAACTTGTTTGTGGGGAAGGAGGTGTGAATGACACACCTTTGTCTTAAAAGCCTATTTTCAGTAGTATTCTATTATTTGACAAATTGGAGTAATCTTTCAGAGGTATATAAAACAGATGTAAATTCCCAGAGCCACTTTCACTGCATCCCGTAGGCTATCAGCATATCTGGCATCTATGAAAGCATGCAGTTAACACCCTGCCTTCTTCTGAGAACTGAACAACTGTGTCCTGCACAATTCTGTACATATTATTCCTGAATTACAGCATCTCTGCTAATTCCAACGTTGGTTGCTTGGACTAAGTTTGCTAATCATGACAAACTGTGCAGTATTTGATTTTCTAAATGCCTGGGTGCATGAGTACCTGGGGACTGGGTAGAAACAGATAAGGCTTTTCTGGCCCTATGACTCATCCAAAAATTGGAAAAGAAACTAATGCACCAACACCCAAGGGGCCTGATTTATCTTTGCATCATCCCAGGATAGGGGTTATACCACTGAAGTCAGGGGAGTTGAATGGATGCAAACCTTGTGCGGCACAAAAGGAACTGGGCCTTTTGTCATTTGAATCCATCCCTTTCATTGTAATAAAAGTAACTTTGGTGTGTCCTTTTTTAAAAATCTGCAAAAGTTCGTATCTTAAGTAACAAGAGGCAAAAATTAGGTTATTAGAGACACATGACAGAAAGAATATCTGGATCTAGATAAGCCATTATTCATATTAACCTGTAAAAAAATTGAAAAGTTTCAAAATCTACATCTGATTAACAGCACTGGACAATTCAAAAAAAAAAAAAAGAAAAAAAAAGACTGTTAATTAAAGAAAACAAAACAAAACAAAAAATTACGTGCCTTCAGTAGGATTTTAGACTAGACTGTACCCTAAACAATAGAATATTCTGTGCATTCTGTGTTACATGGCTGATACAAGAATGTTTAATACAATTAATCCATGGACTGTACTCATGAAGATTTATGGGACTGGATCTACTATATTAGTACTTCCTGAAGTTCAGCAAACAGAGAAATGTACAATTCAGAAAAGAAAAATAATCCCCAGAATATTGTTTCTCTGCCTTCTCTCCCACACACTTCTAGCTGAGCAATGGTATTACTGCGTTACTTCAAAATATTTACAAAATACTAGTGGCAATGCAGTTAAGGAAAGATACTTTTACATACTTGAACATTTGGCTGAGGCAAAAAATACATTCATTTCTGTCAAACCTCTTACTTTTTAATGAATTCTACTATCTATTCAAATTAGAACCAATTCAAATAATTATTCTAATAACTTGTTTTATTTTATTTGTTGTTTTATTAAATTCTTTGTTCAAATAATTGGCTTTTGTACAACTGATTTTTTTTTATTAATTATTTTATTTTATAAGTAAAGGTGGACTAGTGGAAGGACAATGAGTAAGCAAGTGAATCCCACTTCCCAATTTCCATTTCAATGAACAGGAGTAGGCTCATTTAATGAAATACAGAATTTGCATGGTAACACGCACATCATTCTGTAGGAGCTAGCCAATGTGACAGTTTTAAAGATGCCTTTAATAGAATAGATCTTGCTTTAACCAAAATTGCATAGATAACTTGAAATAAGTACCTCATTAGGAGAAAAAGAATTGCTGAGCTATTAACATAATGTGTAATTATTGCTAAAATCTATTGGCTTCGGTATCAAAGGAATGCAGCGTGGCATATGTGATGCTAATATTTGAAAATGACTCTAAAGCAATTTGTGGAAAAGACATGGATAATAAGACAGGCTTATAGGGAAGTGTCAGTACAGCTTTTGGACATCATGCCTCACTAATCTAGCCTATTTGAATGATGTGGATATGGCTGATCTGCTTGATAACATATACAGCCATTTTCAAAAACCTTCTGACAAAGTTGTCTGTCATAAATTCTTAAACTAAGCTGTCAAGGGAAAAAAAAAAGAAATAATAATGTCCTCTCAGACTGACTAAAAGATGGGACAAAAAAGGCTGGCAATAAGCTTTTGTTTTTAACTTTAATTTATTTTACATTGGATAGAGCTTAGTTGGTGGTCTCATCAACATATGTTCAACTTACTCATAAATGCTCTGGAGAATGGGCGAATGAAAACAAGCAGTTTTCAGATGATACTACTACTAATAATAAAAAATTTAGTGAAACTTGATCTCCTAATATAGAATAAGGACAAGATAAACTGGCAGATAAAGTCAAAGTCAATAAACACATATTCAGACACACTGGAAAAAAAAAGAAACGATGCTAGTTACTACTCACTACTTCTTACATGGTACTTCTTACATGAGCTTGTAGTCTCATGTGTCTGCAGCATAAACATCTCAACAGAAGCTGAGATAGCATCCTGGCTCCTTATCCTGTTCTAATACTTCTTTCCTCAGCATCCAGTGCTGACCACTGTCAAGACAGAATACTGGACTAGAAGCAACTTTGATTCAGACCAGTGCAACTATTTTTGTGCTATGTTATTGATGTTCACAGCCATCACCAGAACCTAATTAATTTAGAACTGAGAAATCAAAAAAATTTGCATTTTGGAACTAAGACACTGATCCTGAAATAAGTCTTTCTTATGACTTATTTCATAAAAGTAACAATATTGAGCTGTTTAGGAGCTGAACTAAAGCTTGGGAAGAAATCCTGTGATGTATTTAAAACACTTTAGTCACAGCCTATAGCACCACACTATAAAGAAACAAAATAAAGAAACAAAATAAACTTTGCTATTCTTGACAGGGCTCAACTAAATCTCCAGAGCTAAATGATTCCACTTGCAACGAATTCAAGGTGGAATTCAAATCTGGGGCTAACCAACAGTCAAATTAAAAATCTAAAGTCTCTAATTCTAAAGTAATCAATGAAGATGCAGTAGTGGCTCTGCAATGCCTGCACAGGATCCATCTCATGTAATGTAACTTCCAGATAAGATTAATTATTCTTTAGACATAATCATTTCTTTCCAGGGAGTTCAAGTGACTAATTCAGATGTAGCAGTCTACATTAGACAGATCACTGCCCTGGAGTAGGCATTTTGTATTCAGAACTGCTCTATGCAGTACAGTATTTGCAGAACAAGTTAAAGAAACACAGAAATGATTTTAATGATAGATAGTAAGTTCTGGGTTACTGGTCAAGTCAGAGTATGTTGTAGACATGTGTCAGCTACTCACATCAGTTTTCGGTCGTGCTCCAGTTGACACTGGGCAAGATGAACAGTCTAGATCCTGGTAGCCTGCTCTTCTGTTCTGCCAAGGTCCCTTTGCTTGATGATCTCCATAAAAGCCAGACTCTACTTGAACAGGACACTGCAAAAGAATTTTAAAAATCCTGTAAATAAAGGCAAATCATAAATATTTTTTTATGTGAACATGATAAAAACATTGGAATTTTATCTTCTTCTTTTTAAATGTTTTTTTTCCCCCTGATGTAAAGTAAATATTTGGTCTCAATCTTAGACTTTTTTTTTCCTTAAAAATATCTGCATCTTTTTTTTTTTTAACATTTTGCTACCTTAGACATTCAGATAATGTAAAATGCTTTCCTTAAAAGCTATTGTACACAACGGGAGTACACAACTGGGGACAACCAGGGAATCAGGATTGTAGGAGCACTGCAGAGCAGTCCTAAGCTGTACCATGCTGCCAATCAAAATCAGGCTGCTCCCCTTCACAGGAGGACAAAATTGCGACTGGTCTACAGCAGTGATTGCCTAGTTCTTAGTATATTCCTGGGGCTGTAAAAAGAGGAGACAACGCAAGGCAAACAAAACTGAGCATCTGAAGATAACAGGGCATTTCAAAAGTATCGAGAGAATGTGAAAGTTGAAGACAAAGTTTTGTTCTACAAAAATTCTCTCTAATATCAGACAGGGTATTTAGAATCAAATAGGATTTCTGTGTCATTGTTCATGAATGATAAAGGACTAAAATATCTTAAAAATGCAATTCTTATCTTCAGATCTGTTGTTTTTTTTTCTGTACTAACACTGATTACCAGATGTTAAAAGGAAACTAGGAAGATACATTAAAATATAGTGAAACACACTGTTTATCAGAAGGCTTTTTAATTAGGTTATTTCATTTATAAATTACCCATCTTACTAAGATTTTTTTCATAGGAGATGCATAGTTTTTTGAGGAGATATTCAACTAATTGAAGTTTTTCCAAAGCAGCCAATTTGCTCTGTTAGTGCATGCAGACAGCCCAGCTTCCTATACTTATAGCATGTATTTATGGCATTGGTGAGAAACTTCAGAAAAGAAAACAGAGATGATGGATATTTTTTTTCCAGTATCTTTACTGGACCAGATGCATTGTGAATCACTCTGTGCTACTGCCCAATGGTATTTCCCAATAAAAATTTGACCAGTTGTAATTTGTAGTTTACAGAGACATAAAGATAGGCCAAGCAAATTAAACCTCTTAACATCTTAATTTAAGTTAATGAATGAATGACTTAGAAACTTGGAATTTGTTCCACAAAGTACTCCTAGACCCCTACACTCTCTCAGTAACTTCCATAAAATTAACTCACCCAATTATCTATTTTAATTAACAAGTATCTGCATTTCTTTCCACAGCACTGTTATTCAGTAGAGTATTATCATTAAGAAAAATATCTCCATAACAGGAAAATATAAATAATAATAAAGTATCAAAAACTTACTTCAATTAACAGATGAAAAACCCTTCACTATAAAATAGATTGTCTCAAGCTACTGATTAAACTATAGGTATATTCTTGAGACACAGCATCTGCCACACAAATACTGTGTTATCTGTTAGGAATTGCCCATGGCCTCAGGAGACCAATATTTAGAGCAGCAGCTCCAGCAAACATGCTGCTGCTTATACGGCACAGTCACTTCCTTCTGAGACTTTGGATCTGTGACTTTGGCCTTGCACCTGTGAGCACTTTGCCCCAAACGGCTTTTCAATCATAATTTCTTGCTTCAACTCCCAGCTTATATAATGAAAATGGGATAAAAACATATGAAGAGCCCATAAGTGTTCAATCATTTTATAGATGCCAAATCTACACATTCACTGAGAGAGATATTTCTACTCAAGTTTCAGTGTGAATGACAAAGATAAAACATTAGATGTGCGTGGAACAAATTACAAGCTATATTAAGAAATATGGACCAAACGGGATGAATCAATAAAAGAAAAATTACTCATACAAATTGTATGAAAACAACAGTTTGTTCATTTTTTCCTGCAACTGCCCTTTGAGATTTACAAAGTCTGTTTCTTCACAGTAAATTAAGGGAAGATTTAAGAGGATCTATTTCTCCTCTTTGTCTATACAGGAAGACTAAGGTCAACTCAGTTTGAAACTAATTCTTAAATGTTTACATTAGGGCAGATGATTCCCTTGCACAGAAATGGCTTCAGTACAAATGCCTTTGCATGTGACAGCAAATAGTGTCCTATCATCAGATCCACAGCAGATGGTTGTAGATTCTCTTGGCCTGCTCTTGCTGGTTTGCTCAGGAAAACAGTTGTGGTACCTCTCTTGTTGTGAAACTGGCTCTTGGATGTCTGAAGGGCATTTTCAGGCTGTCAAATAAAACCACAGTAAGAATGCAGGCTGATTCACCTGACGTTTGCCTTTCCATAGACAAGTAAAGCAAGTATTATATTGAAAAGAAATGGTGATTTTGGCACTGATATTAGAAATAAACTTGGAATCTTTCTGGATTCAATGGAAACAAGTGAATATTGATACGAAAAAAAATGGTGCCACGATTTGTGAGACTGGCTTGGAGGTGAGTTTTAGCAACATGTTAGGCTGTGTCTGAAGCCCTGGCTTCTATACTCAAGACATGAGTCTTGACACTGGGCTTCAGTAATAGAGTAGTAAACATCTGGAATAGCTGGTGTCGGTGTTCTCTACGCACCACTTTTGATGTTGACGTTAACTAAGTATCAAAGGCGTTTGAACACACTGACTATTTGGACATACTCTTCACTGTCTGAATGCAGAATGTCTTTCACTGAATACTCCACCTGCGCATTTAAGTCCAGCATCCTTTGATGTTTGCATCTTCATGGAAAAGGAATGAGGCCTATCGAAACTACGAATTTTGCCTTAGACAAGGCACAGGCATTTGATGGCAGCTGTTAGGATCACAAGCTGGCAAAATCAGACTGCCTCACAGTGGGAAGTGCTTGAACTCTGATGGTTTAAATTTCATTTGCAGGCAGAAAAGCCAGCTACGTCGCCACTGTACCTTTACAGATGACATCGAACAGTTGCCTACACGAATGCAAATCACTGTCCATTGACAGAAGACAAGTGAAGACAAAATGAATGATCAGTGAATTCAGCTGAACAGAACTGGTTCTGACTTGCAGTAAGAAAGTACAGCAAGAAAGAAAGGAGAGGTGGTTATGTCTCCTCTGTTGCTTGCATTCTCTCTGCAGAAGATGAAAACGGATATGGCAGAAGTGCAGCACGCAGAGATGCACGATTCACAACTCTCTAGCCTGACAGACATGAACATATATGTTGTGATGCACACAGACATGACTTTAAAAACTTATTTTTGCAAAACGCACCAGCTTTGAAACACCACAGACTGCAAGAACATTCAAGTAAACTCACTTTCTGGGAACTTCAAGCTAGCACCAACATTCAGAGCTGCAATTCTAAGTAACTCTATCTTCAACACTGACTTTAACCATAGACTAAAGCAGAGAATAAACACTTCTAACTTCTCATACTATTCTATCTCCAATTACTTGTTTCTATAAAAAAAAAAAAATCTTGTTTGCTTAAAAATCAACCAAATTAAATTATAGCTTCTGAAACCCATTTGCCCTCAAAAAAAATATCTTGGGAAACTGCATCACATCAACTTTTGACACTAGCTATCAAATATATGCTTAAATATATGAATGCCACTCTAAATCAATTGCTCATATAAAATAAAAACAAATACTAATTCAAATATTAATGAAGATATATAGTGTCTCTCTTGCTGTTATGCCTTTAAATAAATACTACAAGTGCAAATAGACTAGCACCAGAACTTCAGATTCGCAACGTTCTGTATTGATGAAACACACCAAATGCAATCACCTGAATCCAAACTCCCCTCTGAAAAGGGTATTTTATGAACTTAGCTCATGTTGGCAGAAAACCTGCAGTCTGATCCGCTGACATATCTGTTCATCTGGCCTGCAGGAGTTCAAGCAGCTCATGACATTCCATTATTACTGCATCAAAACTGCAACATTTTATCGTTAAAACTACACTGCCTCAACACATCTCACTCTGAAAGCCTTTATTTTAGGAGCATCTGATGTTAGAAAACATATCATATGACACACATTCTTACCAGTTGCTTGTGCCTTTTGGCAGAAGGAGTACTGGAGGGAGAAGAGCCAGCACTCAGAGCTTCTTCAATATCTAAATTCAATCGTTCCAGTTTCTTCATAAGACATGACATAGAGTCTGACCATTCAGATTGTTTTCCTGGTTGGGTCTAAAAGAAATTAAACACACATGAAGTCTCAAAACATTTAAACTTTTTGTGACTTGAAGACTCATTTTTTGTCCAGTCCTCAACAGAAGAAGCTGACCAGCTCTTTCTCTATCCTTGGGTGACCTTCTCCACTTCAAAAACTTCAGCAATCACTCTGGTCCTGATGACATATATTCATGGTTGTTCTTCAGACGCAAACTATCACACCACCTCTGCATATCTGAACAGCTTTCTGACACTTCATCTGGGACAAACCCTTGCCAGCTGAAACTAAGCATGACCAACACCAAAACTAAAATAACTTCGATGTCTTAAAGCCGCTTCTTAAAGTCTAAAGCCACTTAAGCCACTTCTGTTGGAACATCTCTAACTGCTCTGTCAATGAGGATCAAAAAATGGAGAGTCATCATGTGTGCCATATTTTTTCTTTATTGCATATCCAGACTCCATCAAGTCTTGCAGCTTTTTTTCTGCCCATAAGTTTGGAAAATGTGCTTGGATTGCCAAAATATTTGCTGGGTTCTAGGCATTTTATGTTTTAATGGATGTATTTTTCCTCTTATATCTAACTTGCTTCACTCTATAGCAAAAATTTTAATCCATTTAAGTGCAGCTGCCAAAAACATTTTTCTTATTCCTTAGTTTCCTCAAAAATCTTTTCCCGTGACTCCTCTTAAACTTTTTTCCACAGCAGTCTCTGTGCATGCTGCCCCAATACATCTCATTTTTCTTATTCAAATCACTTCTAAAAGACCCACGGCAAAAATAGTCACTGACCTCCCTGTCATCAAGGGCAGCTGCAAGTCCAGAGTTTAGCCTCTATCATGAAGCTGCTTTGCTTATCTTTCTTATTTTCATGAATTATACATAACTTTTGCACAGAGATCATTTTATAGCAATCGATTTTAATAGACTGAGCTTACAAACACTAATATTACGTTGCCATCCTTCCAAAATCCCTAGGAGTATCATATAAACGCTCCAAATTACCTGGGGGAGCTAGATAAATACTATTACTATTCTCACCTGATAAATCTTTGTGTTAATCTGTTTCCTTCCGAGGGGGTAGCACGTGCGACACAGAGAGCACATAATTTATGCACTATCACAGAACAACGCTGTACAAATAGAACCCAGGAGGCTCACACCAGCGCTATGATGACATTTATTTGCTCATCTTCAGCAGCATAACTAAGAATGCCATCACAGAGTCACAGAATCCCAGAATGGTTGCGTTTGGAAGGGACCTCTAGAGATTATCTAGTCTAACCCCCCAGATCCAGCAGGGCCACCTAGAGCACGTGGCACAGGGTTCTGGATCTTCAGACTCCTAGTACCATATTACTCACAGGACCATACTCCTTCCAAAGAGGATAGTTTGTCTTAATACATATAATTTCATTTCAGAGCATAGCACAGAAATTAAATGCCCACTCTTTAATTTTTTAAATCTTTATAATAATTTTTTCCTAATCTATAATTATTTTATTGGAATTTTGTTAAAAGTGCTAACCTGTATATCAAAGCTCTATTCAAATTATTTAAAACACACACTTTGATTACTTTCACTGTCTTCCCAAACTTTTTAATTTAAAATATAAGCTGTTCCACAGCAAGTGAATATCAAAAGATGCTTCTCATGATGGATCATTTCTTAGTGAGATGAACTTTTACAGGAAAGGTGCATGTTGATATATGTCTACAGCACTCATTTCCAGACAAAGTAAACATTCTACATTTTGCTTGCTAATGTACTGATCTTTGCCATACTAAAGAACACTCAGAAAAATCAATCAATCAATCAATCAACCCAAACAATAGCAACAATCGGTGCAGCACTCTGTCAAATCTAATAAGCAGCTCTCAGTCCTCAAATTTGGAGCTAATAAGGAGCTAATAATGTGCGTTCTTAATAATCCATGGTAATTAATTCTGAGATGATTGCATATGGAAATGAGTAAAATATGTTTCATTTCACTAGTATATGTAAAAACTGTATTATAAAGTGACAAACATTAAAGCCAAAATTGGAAGTTTGGATTTAAATTTCCATAAAAAGTAGCCTTGACAAGACATCATGAGGACAAATGGGCCATTTTCTGCTCCATGGCAGAAAACAGTAGTTAACACCTATATTTAGGGTGGTGGAACTTTAATAGAGTGTTTTCTAAAGAAACCATGAAGATGAAAGTTCACAAAGTCTTTTGGAACGACTGAACTCTAGTGACATTCCACATACATGTAATAACACACATACATGATATAGTGCTACAATATACAGTACAGTTCACAGAATCACAGAACAGCTGAGATCCTTCAGAGATCAAGTCCAGCTGTCCTGCTCAGGCAGGGTCATTTACAGCAGGTAGCCCAGGACCCTATCCAGGTGGCTTCTGAATATCTCCAAGGATGGAGATTCCATAGCTTCTCTGGGCAACCTGTGCCAGTGCTAAATTGCCCTCACAATAAGTAAGTTTTTCCTTATATTCAGAGAGAACATTGTAGTATTTCACTTTGTGCCTGTTGCCTCTCACCCAATCACTGGGCAGCATGAGGGGCGTCTGGTCCCATCCTCTTTACTCCTTCCCTTCAGATATTTATACATAAAGATAAGGGCCTCTATCAGCCTTCCCTCCTCCAGGCTGAAGACTCTAAGGCCTCTAGACCCTCCCTCACGTGACAGATGCTCCAACGCAGTATTCATTTTTGTGGCCCTTCAGTGGACTCACTCAGTTTACCCACGTCTCTCTCATACTGGAGGGCCCATCACTGGATCCAGCCCTCAGGTGTGGCCTCGCAAGGGCTCAGGAGAGGGGAAGGATCACCTCACTCGACCCCTGCTAACACACTTCCTAATGCTGCCCAGGATACCATGGGTGTCTTTTTCCCCAAGTGCACATTTTGCTGGTCCTTATTTAACTTGTTCACCAGAACGCCCAGCTCCATCTACTCTCCATCAGCAAGTAGGTCTCTCTTACTTTTATTGAACTTCATCAGGTTCCTGTTGGCTCATTTTTTTCCAACCACTGGAAGCCCCTCAGAATGGCAGCACAACCACCTGGACTATCAACCCTTTCCTCAGTTTTATGTTGTATGCAAACTTTCTGATGGTGCACTTGGTCCTACTGTCTGGATCATAAATGAAGGTGTTAAACACTACTGAGGTGCACTGCTAGAGACCGGCCTCCGGTCAGGCTTCACACCACGGAGCACAACCCTTTATGTCCAGCGGTTAAGGCAGTTTTCAGTCCACCCTCCCGTGCATTTACCTAGGCTGTACATTATCAATTTGCCAATGAGGGCTTTGTGCAGAGACAATGTCAGAAGCCTTACTGATGTCAAAGTAGAAAACATCCACCGCTCTCCCCTCATCTACCCAGCCAGTCGTTCCATCATAGCGGGCTATCAGGTTGGTTAAGCACGATCCCCCCTCTGTGAACGCATCCCAATCATCATCTTATGTTCCATGTGCTTGGCCATCGTATCCAGGATAAGCTGCTTCACCAGTTTCACGGGGATCAAGGTGAATTGACTGGCCTGCAGTTCCCTGGGTCCTCCTTTCCCTTTTGGAAGATGGAGTGACATTTACTTTCTCCCAATCCTTAGGCACCTCTGCTGATCACTATGAATTCAAAAATGATTGAGAACAGCCTCAAAAAAACATCTGCCAGCTCGCTCAGCACTTTGTGGTGTATCCTGTCAGGACCATAGACTTGTGTATGTGCATTTTCTTAAATAATCCTTACCTAGCTCCACCTGCTGAGACACTTGGCCTTTATCTTGACAAATATTTTCCTATTGTATCAATACTTCATTATAGTATTTGTCACTATTTTTCAGTACAGTATGTGTCCAAACAACAGTTCTCTATTTTTTTCTATATAGAACTCAAAGCACAGTCATTTCTTAC
The DNA here is from genome assembly GCA_013398735.1 of Nothocercus julius. Taxonomy (NCBI): domain Eukaryota; kingdom Metazoa; phylum Chordata; class Aves; order Tinamiformes; family Tinamidae; genus Nothocercus; species Nothocercus julius. Next base: position 968,082 of record VZSV01000114.1, read on the forward strand.
AAATACAAACTTTAAAGAGCTCCCCCAACTACAAGTCCCCTAGTTCCCATTAAATTTTGCCTTTTCTAGTTCAGCAACATTCTAAATTGTGTCTATTAAATTAAGTGGATGAGGAAAAAAGATGGGTTTTCATTATCCTTCAATATAAAGCTAAATGGGCCTAGTTAACAAATTACATTCATTAATTAGAAAATTGGCACAAAAGCAACATCTGGAACAAAAGCTGATTGGCTATATATTTCAAAGGTTGCCTAAAATTCCTGCTGAACAGCAAGAACATGCTACTTACGTTTAAAAATATAGAGCTTGCACAGTAGGACTTCTAATATGAGAATAAATTCTGTCAAATCCACTTAAAAAGTACACAATTCCTCAGTGTTTACACCAAGCAACTAGGCTGGATACTATCAAAGTAAGATAGGTCGAATAGCTTTTTATTATCAGCATATCTTGTCCATAGTAACTACAAAACCAGTAGGGTTGGAGAATTTTTGGAAGCTTTTATACACTATCCTCAGGAAGAAAAGTCTGAGTACCAAGTATTTATGAGTCATGGACTATTTTATCCATTCCTTTCCCATAAAAAAAGGTATATTGGGAGAACACTTTTCCATACACTCTCAAGGTCTCCCTTATTTGCTGGAACCACTGTCATCTAGTAGTGCATGGGAATTTTGTTATTTTCATCCTTTAAAATACCAGAAAAGGATGCAAAATAAGTGTGTTATGGGAATTCTTTTTTTGTATTATCTTGGAATACCCTTAGACATGCGAACAACAGTGGAAAATAAGACAAGAGAATCTCTTTTTAAACAAATCTGTCAAAGCAAAGTGACCTTGCCTATGAAGATCATGTCACACATCGGAGAGAAAAAAAAAAGTACAAGTTTTGAAAGACAATTTCCCTGTCAGGAAGATTTGTCAACTGCCATATACTGCCATAGACATCAAGGAATACAAATACAACAGAATAATTTTATATTTAGCACAGAGAATAACACCTAAGTTGCATATGCTTCGATATAAAGCAGTTACTAATGCAGCTGTTTTATGCTTCAGGTAGCTACTGTATCTGAAGAATTAACCCAGTTGTATATTATTTACCGAGACATATTTAATGATCAGCCAAACACATAATTTAGTTATAGGTTGCTATTTCTTACAGGAGTTATAGCCTGTTTTTTTAATAGCAAATTTAATGATTTTGTTATAAGTACACATGCAAATCCAGATTTGATTACTACCAATCAACAAAGACAGAGGTAAAAAACATCATGAGATTGCAGTGCATCATCTAAACAATAACTTGTTCTTTTCCTCAGATTGAGAATGTCTGAGTTCCAGACATTCAATTACTTGGGCTTTTTGGACCAAAAGCTTCTGCACCCTGTTTTTTAGCTTTCAAGTGTTCTTCGCTAATCTTATTCAGCAAAAACATCTGTGATAAAAGCCGTGTTTGTTTCAATGTTTTGCCCATAAAGCTTGTTGCAATAGGCACAATAGCTGCCAGCAAATCTAAATTTGAACTGGAAGAATGTGGCAAAAATGTACAAGTCCATATAGAACACACAGAGGTCAGGGTTAGCCTTGCTGCCAGACCTCAACATATACTGGAAAGACTCCCAAGTGAAAGGTTGTGAGAAAATTACACAATTCTAAATTTATCTGTTGTCTTATGGCTTTCATTGCAGAAAGTTTCAATAGACTCAATTGTTCTAATAGTTAATGCAATGTAGAACCACTAGCAATAGATTACTACCCTCCAAATGAAAAATTGCTACTTTACTCTTCTCTGTGATATTAAACTCATTTAGATAAAATTCTCTGAGGTACTGACTAGATATAAAAAGAATGATTTTTGCATGGCAATGAACAAATACCATGTTTTGCTCTTGCTCCACTGATGGGGTTCCTCTGTTCTCAACAGCAGCTCTGTGCAGAAGTTCTCTGCAACCATTCGTGGCTTCGGCCACAGGGGCCAGTGGAGGGAGCCACACAGGATGACTCACAAAACCCTGCTGAAAGAGCATTTAGAACACAAAGGAGTCTTTTATTCTCAAAATAGATTTGTGTGTGCACTCTATACTGATGATAAAATACTTCCAGAGGGAATTTTGCCACATACCTCATCCCACAAGAGTCTTGGCCAAATAAAGAGGTCCAATAAAGATGGACAACTAATGTATGGCACCTTTCCCTTGTAAAGCAGGTAAGTTAAATACTCAAGAAGTTAGCGTTCTGTTTATCC
>VZSV01000114.1:975722-1007291 GCA_013398735.1 Nothocercus julius
CCTCGCCGCCGCCGCGGAGCGTTGGAGCCGTTGGCGCCCGCCGGCGGGAGACGCTGGGCAGCGTTACCGGCGCGCAAGCGGGGTTGAACGTGGCTAAGGCGCGGGAAGAGCCACCCGCGGTCCTCCGCGTGAGCCGTCTGCCCCGCCGTGGTGATGGAAGGGAGAGGCCGGGATGGGTAAGGTTGGTTTAGCCAAGGCTGGTTGTGCTGAGATTCGGGAAAACGATTATGTCAAACCTGCAGTTCGATTCGTTTCACTGGAATTGGATCATCCTAGAGATAGGAACTGAAACTATAATTTCTGACATTCTTAGTTGCAAATGTAAAGATTATCAAAATTCCCAGCGCTGGGCCACTCTGGCGGTCAGAGCTACGCTGCTCTTCTTGGTGACACAGCTTTGAACCGTTTAGTTCTCCTGTGGTTTGCCCTGCTCAGAGTTGGTAACTTTTGCCAGTGCTCAGGCAGTCTGAGCAGAGCTCTGGAATCTGAGCACAAAAGGTGCTCAGACTCCTTGGATTTCAAGACATGGCCAAAAGAAGCGTGTCTTTACTAAATAAAACATGGTGAACTGTATCATTCAAAATAAGTTTAAATAGTTTAGGATCAATTATCAGTTTTTCCTTAAAGATGATCTAGTTTCATTTGCATCTTTTTGTAGGCCTTTTCTGAGTGTTCGTTATTTAAATTTATGGTCTTAATTAAAATGCTAAATGCATTTTTAATGAGTTTCTTCCATTGTATTTATTGATAATAGTATTTAAGAATAAGGTAATAATACTTTTAATTTAAGATAATAATACTTTAAAATAATGTTTTCATATTTTCTCTCTTTTAGGTCTGGCATCCTAAAACAACACAGTTACACTGTTCTGTCCATTTTTTTAAGTAGTTTCAAGCCAATTTGAAAGAGAGGAAGAAATTTCAGGGAGATCAGATTTCAAAGTTGAATGAAAATTTGTGGCCGGATGGATACAAGACATTCAAGTGGCTTCCTGCAATAAACTGAAAATTAGGCTTTATCAGCTCATACCCACTCTGAGAAGCTGCCGGTTGGCACATATCCATCAACTGGCCAGTCAGGAAAAAATACACCTACAGCTGAAGCGTATGTTTGTCTCTTGCCAAATAAGACTCAGATGGAAGGTCCAGGGACATTCTGAGGAAAGGGAAATACAGGAGACATGGAAAAGTGTGAGGAAAGTAGTTAAAAGTGGAACCTGGAAGTTGGAAAGAAGGCTGGGAGAGAATTGGAATATTGCTGGAAAAGATGGAAGGATCAGGGAGCAAGAGTTGCTGAAGTGGCCGAGTCAGGAGGGCACAGGGTGCCAGGGTGCAGGCGTTGTGCCATTGTGGTAACGTTAAGTAATCCTAAATTTGAAAAATTAAAATTGGCTTTTCTGAGATAATCACCCTGAGATGATTAAGTGAATTCTGAAGAAAAAGCAGGACAATAAATGTTCATTTCCTACACTCAGACACTTTGTTATTTGGTTGTCCAGTTCTCCAGTATTAAATGGAGGTGGAGGTAGGTTTGAGTATACCACTGACATCAGAAATACCACTCTGCTTGGTAACTAGATAAAACTGGCTCCAAATGTTATTTATAGTGCATTTACATAGTTCTGTTTTGGTACTTGTATCCTCTGCTCTGAGAAGGTTTCAATTTTAAGAAGCTTATCAAAATGATGTAATGACACTGATCACAGCGACAAATCTTGTGTAAATTTTCATAAGTGAGGTGACTGAAGAGGCACATTTTTTCTTTTCATTGGATAACTCAAATGCCTGTGCTCCGTCAGATGGGCTCCCTCTCTGGAGATTTTTAAAGACATCAGCCTCTTTTTCCTCTGTATGAGGAATTTAGGTGCTTGATTGGCTTTCTTATTCCATATTAGTTGTATAAAATATCTATAATGAGCACTGGATGCATTCCCTAATCCCCAGATCCTGGTAATACTCTGTGCATGTCTCAATTCCATGTTGAGACGGGACCTGTTGTGCACTGCCTCCACACCCATTCTCTCCCGTGCTCCTCTTTCTCCTACATACCTAGTTTCTATGGGAAGAAAATTAAACTGTGAGAGCAGCAAGCCCACATCACCAGGTACCACCAGGAAACATACGTAGCTGCATACCTAAAGTTTAGGCGAAAATTAATTGCCCAAATTATAGAGATTGGATTTCACTCCTCGCTTATTAAAGTTGATAAATGTTTTTTTTTTTTTTTTACAGATTTGCTTGATGGAGGACTTGATGACATTTCTCCATTAGAAATAGTAGCTAAAAACAGCAAAAGCTTTCAGCCTGGAGAAGTATGTTGTCCTATAGATAAAGCTTTTAATGGAGCACCAGCTCTACAGAAAACTCTTCTCGCAAATCACCTCTTTGCATTTTTCTCCTCACCCTTTGGTAAACTAAGATGTATATTCCTTGTTCTGCTTATGCTAAAACCCACAATGTCAGGAGGGCTACTATAGTATCTGCTGCAATTGATGTCCCTTCTTTTCCCTATGGCAAGAATGCTCATGCCCTGTGTAGGAGCTGAGGGAATCCAGCAGAGTTTAAATGCAGCGTTTAAGATCATCACCTCATGAGCAAGAATAGTCATCTATCCATGGATATATTTATTAAATTCCTTATTCATATAGTGTGCATTTTGGCTTATATTTTTAATTGATAATGGTACTTCCTTGCCCACAGATTTGAGAATTCTAACTATATTTCTTCTTTCAGAGATCAAAAACACAGCGGTAAACAATTTTTTGATTTAATTTTGAGGTTTGGTTTAAATGACCAAAACAGTTTTCATGATTATATGTAAAATGCTGAAGTCTTGTCCTGCTAGAATAAAAATCAATAGATATGTAAGAGTCGCATGTGTGGTAATGTTCTATTAGTACTGCATAATACTGGCTTATTTTGCTTCCCTTGGATATCTTGCTTTGTGGAGAATATTTCATTGTCTTTTTTAGCCATAAACTGAGAAACAGAATATGGTGATAGATATTTAACATGTCCTTTTTAGCTTGGGGAAAAAAAAAAAAAAAAAGATAGTTAAAAAGTATAAAAACATGTCCTAATAAAAAATCAGTTTGATCTCAGTTGTGAAGAAAAGTTGCACCCCAAAAGCACGTAAATGTACTGCTTACACCATTTAAATATTTTAATATAACATAAGCGTTGGAGAATGCGGCCCTAGAAACTGGAAAAAAAAAATGGTACTGGCATTTCAGTTTTATTTCAAATAGTATCATGGGCACAAAGAAACTGCTACTACTGTTATAGGAACCTCATTCCCTGTGCCTTACATCAGGTACCTTTTGCTGGCATGAGAGGAGATGAGAGAGAGAAGTGATCTGTATCAACTGCTTTTATAAACCCACAAGAGTTTTATAAACTCTTCAAGACACAAATGCTCATAAAAAAAATGTTTTGAGACATGAAAGCACGAGCCTGTCCCAGTGTCTGCATTATCAGATGAAGGTTTAGCCTAACCATTACTGACTTCCAGTGCTAATATGCTAACATTAATACTAGCTAAGCACTTGCCTGGCGCTTCGTGAAGGCAAGTGCAGTAATTGAAAGCGTTTATTTGGTGCCCTTTGTAATATTTGGAAAAGTAATGGTTATTAAAATGAAGAGGAAAACATTATTATTTGAAGATACAAAGAGGACTGTAAGAAGGAGGGGGAAAAAAACCCTCTAGAAGAATTATTATTTGTAGTGATATATTTTATAACATTTACATATATTCCACATGATAGCAAATAATATATAAAAAAAAAGAAAAAAACCCACACAAATCCAAATAGAAAAATCTACTGACATAATTCTGGCAAAAAAAAACAAAATGGAAATAAACAATTCCTAGCCTTATTCAAGACGGCTAAGATTTAACTTAGTTCCTCAAGCAAGTTTTAAAAGGTGTATTTTGAAACGCAGGAGACTTACCAATAGCAATAATATGCAAAATCTTCCTACCGAAATGCAGGATAATCTAGAATTGCAAGATGGGCAGATTTAAGAGGCATATTTAGGTACCTCCTTGTGGAGAAGGCTTAGGCCTTAGCTTAGAAGGCTTAGCTCCCACACTAAAAGTTCTACGATAAAAACTGGGAAAGTAATAGTCTGTAAAGATGTATCTTCAAGTAACACTTGAAATTTAATCACAGAATCTCAAAAAACAGGGGCACATGCTCCCACTTTTTTTTTCAGTGCTGCTCACCTCTGAATACCCTCCTTGGAATATTGCTGGCAGCAGGAAATGGGCTCAAGCACAGATGCAGTGTGAATGTGCATACACTGATCATCGTGCTTTTATTTGACTTTCTTTTGAGTATATACTTTTTTTTTTCCCTGATGCATAAAATGAATTTTCCTTGTTTAATTTTGTCATATTTTCAACTTCATGCTTGCTGATCTTAAACATTCATTTTAAATGCTGAGTAGCCTGAGCTTCTTGTGTGACTGTGCATTAGCATTTGTGAGCGTTTGAGCACAGAATCATAGAAAGGTTGAGGTTGGACAGGACCTCTAGAGATCATCCAGTCCAACCCCCTGCTCCAGCAGGGACACCCAGAGCACGGGGCACAGGGCGGCACCCAGGCGGGTTGGGAAGATCTCCAGAGAAGGAGCCTGCACAGCCTCCCTGGGCAGCCTCTTCCAGGGCTCTGGCACCCTCATGGGAAAGAAGTTCTTCCTCACATGGAGATGGAGCTTCCTGGATTTCAATTTGCACCCATTACCCCTTGTCCTGTCAGTGGCCACCACTGAGAAGAGTTTGGCCCCATCCTCCCTGCATTCTCCCCTCAGGTGCTTGTACATGTTGATCAGATCTCCTCTCAGCCTTCTCTTCTCCAGGCTAAACAGGCCCAGCTCGCTTTGTCTTTCCTCATACGACAGATGCTCCAGTCCCTTAATCTTTTTCGCTCTACGCTGGACCCTCCCTAGAAGTTCCCCATCCCTCTTGTCCTGGGGAGCCCAGAACTGCCCCCAATACTCCAGGTGCGGCCTCACCAGAGCTGAGCAGAGGGGCAGGATCCCCTCCCTCGCCCTGCTGGCAACACTCCTGCTGGTGCAGGCCAGGAGCCCATTGGCCTTCTTGGCCATGAGGGCCATTGCTGCCTCATGGGTAACTTGTTGTCAACCAGGACTCCCAAATCCCTCTCCGTGGAGCTGCTTTCCAGCAGGTCAACCCCTAATCTGCCCTGGTGCCTGGGGTTATTCCTCCCCAGGGGCAGGACCCTGCGCTTGTCCTTGTTGAAACTCATGAGGTTCCTCTCTGCCCAACTCTCCAACCTGTCCAGGTCCCTCTGAATGGCAGCACAGCTTTCTGGAGGAAAGAAGTACTTGATGGGGAATATCAGAAGGTCCAGTTTTTATTTTCTTCGCTTAGGTATCTGCTTTCCATTTAATGCAGCTTAAACGCATCATTTTAGTAAGAAATTTGAACCAATGTGGAAGCATTACCCATGAGAAGTTGATCTGAGTTAAAACTTGTAGGTGTGCATGCATCTCAAATAACAGCAATTATTACTGTTCTTTTAAAGTCTGACATTATGAATTGTTTGTATTCACAGTAAATTCCTTTATTTAAAATACTGTTATATGAGAACATTGCAGTGGCAATTTTAGTTCTTGCTGTTCGGATATTCACATACAAAAACGCGTGCTTTGTCTTGTCTGAAAAGTTTGGTTTCAGCATCACTTTGTGAGTGTGTATAATGCTTTTGCCTTTCCTGCAGAAAGAACTGAGTTTGGGCCTGCTTGCTTAGTGGGGGGTTTCCCACTGAGGCTTGATTTCTCACTTTCTTTTAGCATTCTTTCTTTTTACCTCAGTGTGATTACCATCTTATATATGTGTTCCTCAAGATAAGACTAAAGCTGTTCAGTCCTTACTGTCTAAGTTTCTCCAGGCTCAAACTACTCAAGATAACCCCCAATTCTGTGTTTTTTTTTTTTTTTTTAATAAATCTCATGTAATTGCTTAAGAGAGACCCCGAAAATTATATTTAAAAAATACTGTTGGATTTTTTATTTTAAAAACAGAATCTGTGAAATATTTTTGCCTTCGGGGTAATCTTTCATAGCTTCGTCATCGTTTGTCTTCTAGACCTGATCTTGAGGTGAAATCTCAGGATAGCAGGCCTCCTTCAGCCCTTGCGAATGTGTTTAGCTGCACACACACGTAGTGCTCTGGTTTTTGCTCTGTTTTTGCTCACTGCCAGCACTGATCTCAGTCAGACGTGCTGTTCACAGAAAGCTGCTGACTTTATATGACTGCTAACTTTATATTGCTGTTGTGGTCAATCTGTTTATTCTTTCTTCAAGTTACTGGTTTTACATATGTTGCTTTTGGTTTTAATGTACACTGCATGCATTATGGATTGAAATTGATTCAAGTTGCTGATTTATGTTCTGTTATTTTTTTGGTAGCTTAATGAAGTTTTCTTGACATTTTAATTTAAGTAGATCAGTCCCTAGACTAAGAGGCTTTTGGCTAAGTGCAAAATCCTTATTACAGAACTAGTGAAATTTCACCATTCTACTGTTTGAATAGGAACAATAAATAACAACTGTAAAAACTTATACGGATTATATAGCATATCACTAGGTATTTCATCACAAACATGAAAACAAGGCTAGACCACTTTTTGCTGAATAAGCAGCATAATTATGTCCTTAAATCTTCAGAACTTGCTTTCTTATTCCAGACCCAATTTTTGAAACACTGGATTAGCAAACTAAATGTCAGGGAAATTCAGAATCCACAGAAAGGTATGAATGTCTGAAAATAAAATCTCAGATCTATCAACCTATTTTTTTCTATGACATTTGCCAAGTTATCTTAGTTATTAAACTTCCTTGAATTGGTTTCAAACATGGACCTCACAGTTCACACAGAGAGCTGGTTACGTGAGTGCTGCTTATGTCGCATGACCAAACGGGTTGGAAAATAGCTGGACATGTCAAATCATATGACAGAGCCAGTGATCTCGTGGTACTAACTGGGAAATATGCCCTGAAATACCAAGCTAACACTATGTAATTGGAATTGCACACACAGAAGGACTGAGAGGTCCAAAGCGTCTAACTAGAGTGTCACCAACCGTATTAACCAGGCAAATGTCACCTAGGAAGGACTTTCAAAAGCAGCAAAATGCCTTAGTTAAGTGCCATGGATTTTCGGTTGGACTTAAGTATGTGTTGAAATTTCTAACTCACTTCTCTTATTCCCCAGAACTTCACCATATTGCGAAATACAGTTTACACTATATGAAGCCTATGAAACATAGACTGTTAACTCAGTTGCATTCTATTTTGTTTTTCTTATTCTGCAGTTCTATTGCTGAACCTAGGAAACATGCAAAATCTTCCCCTACCAGGCAAACAAGCTTGAAAATGCAACCCAACCCCTTCCCCGTCACCTTTTGCACAAGTTTCCAGTTTCACAAGTTGTTCTCTTTACAGCCCATCCCACAAATTATCCAGAATCTCCATCTGCACTTTGAAGGAATATCTTAATTCCAGTGGTAAATGAATTAGGAGATTTCTACATGTTTCTTGTAGTTCCCGACACCTGACAGCCCATCTGTACCTCTTGCAGATTTCCCAAACCTCCCCATTCGCCCGTGTTCTCCCAGAGGAATGTAGTTCATCCAAGTCTTGACTTAGAAAGGGCTTTTTTTTTCCTCTTGACTTTTGCTCTACTTCTGTAGAGATAAATAAAACACTTGAGTGGTCTCACGTGGCACAGGCCCAGATATTTTCAAATATTTGTGAAAGGGAATCCTGATAGACCTCTTTTACTTTATGGGCTTATTGTGACCGTAAGTTCGTCATCTCTTCTTGTGATAGAGATAATAATATTGTTTTCCTGTAGTGGTCATAGGATTCTGAAGTACTGAAATACACATCAAATGATGGAGCCTTAATACCGGAAAAAAAAACCCACAATCCCCCAGTTGCATATGCAGTATACTGTTCTGTCTGAGTATAATCTTATATTTGTGTTAACTGTTTCTTCTCCTGAAACTTTAAAGATAAGTATAAAACATCTACTAATACTTACGAACAGGCTAACACAGGATTTTCCAAAATTTTGTTCAGAGTGGGCCTGTTAATGTGTGGGACATGCTAGGGCTGCGCAACAAAATCCATTTTCCCAAATGAAAAGCTACCCTTAGGATGGGTGACATAAAACCTTGGTCAGGCACTACTGGCAATAGCCACGCTTTGGAAAGGGCTAGTCTAGGAGGCTTTCATAATGTTACGAAAATTATGAAGGCCAAAGTTTAACACCTTAACTTGAACAGACTGAGGGTTTCACATCATGCAGTGCAACTAACATAATCTCCCCTCCTGTAATTTCATACTGCTTAATTTAGCACCAAGTGGCAGTTTATTTTGCTGGTTTTCTGAGGAAATTAAAAATCCAGGTGAGGCTTCTTTTTGATTGCATTATCTCCTTTTTAACATTTCCCTGGTTTAACTTTCTCAGAATCTTACTATATAGGTAATATATGCCATGTGCTATACTTATTACATACCACATATATCTCAATAATGTGCATGTACCAGAGCAGTGATACTCTGCACCTCAAATGACTCCAGACTGCATGGAGGATTAACTGCAAAAAAGTTCCTCTGAATCTTAAGAGTGCTCTTCCAGCAGCAACTATCACACGGATATTTGCTTATGGGCTTTGCTGTGAGAGGACAGACTTTGTCTCCTCTTACCACAGCTTCAGGAGACTCTTGGCAGAGCCCAAGTTAAGATTGCAGAAAATAGTTTATAGGGTATTTTTTTACACAATCAGACAACATATGATGCATCCAATCTCAGTTCAGCCTTTGATGCGAGCTGAAGACAGTCCTGTGATTCCAAAGAGAGATATTTACTAGTGTCAAGATACCAGATTTGTTTTGGGGGCTTTTTTTTTTTTTGTAATTCTCTACTAATGGATAAGAAATCATGCACGCTTCATAAAGCAGTTTTTCAAATACTCTTTGGGCACTATATTTTAGGCAGCATGCAAGTGTTCTGAAGAGATAAGAGACTCATTCTGATAATATCTACATGCTTTTGATAGTATGTACATGTGATCTACATGATTCCAATATACCATTTCATGTTGATATGATCTTTCCGTATGGCATATCCTTAAAATACCCTGACTGCAGTGGCATTTTCCATACTGCTTATAATTTTGTTATAGAAACAACCATGCAGTTAATTTCCATTTTAGTAAGATATAAATTTGAACGTACAGCTCCCTCCAGTCATGTTAAGAAGCATGACACAAGATATGTCATAACGTAATGGAAAATGGCTATGTTATTAAGGACAGCAGGATTATATAAAAATGCACCTCTTACAAAGTGCTATGTTTGTAATTAGTCCTTTAAATTATGGAATTAATAAAAGGCTCTTTTTTTTTTTTTTCTGTTCATAGAGTCCATTTCTTAGGCAGCATTGTCTGACTTTTACTTATAGCTGATTATTTACTGGCTGATGATAATGCATCATTGCTAAAACAAGCAACAGTTCTCCAATTCCTTTCCCAGGCAGGCAGAAAATATGCATAAAAGCTAAAACTTTGCAGAGTTCAAGTCACAGTGATTCCATCTATCAGCTTGAGAGAAGGTGTAATTGAGATATAGAAAGTGTCAAGTCCCATTGACACTCAAAGGAAATAGGAATGTACAAAGCACAGTGCTCCCTGGCAACTGTTACTTCAAGACTCGGCTTCCCTACCTGGGTAGACATCCCATAGCTGCAGAGGATGGACAAAAAAGGAGGTAATAATAACTGTATTATTTCTCATAAAGAAGTCAGCATGAGTTTGCATTCTTCTCCTCCTCTAGGTTTAGAGTTTCAGTTTGATATGGTGAAGAGAAGAATTCCCATCCCTCCCAAAGAATGGGAGGAATGAGAGAAGGAATCTGTGCTTCACTCTGATATGTTCTTTAGCAGCTTTTGCTCTTGTATGACTGAATTAGAGAAGAGCGTGTTTCAAGGCAATTTTCAGATAGCTTAAATTCCACCTAACTTCCAGTGCCTCATTAATGAAAAGAGCAAAGTACCTCTCTGAAAAGTGCTTCAAAGTAGCTCAGGAAGGCGCTGAGCAGGAATACGTGAGGCACAGGGACTTAGCACAATTAAAGCCATCTAAATATAGTGTAAGCACCTTACTTTGGCAGGCCCAATCACTGGTTTTAATTGTAGGCCTGACTGCCATGCTCTTTTGATCATTTAAATTGAATTTGCTCAATCTAATCGGAATGAAACATGTTTATTCATTGTCAAAGACTTAAACTTTTCTTATTCCTTTTTCATTGGATATGATTATTTGATTTAGATATTTATACGTTACACAGAAGGATGCAGCAAAGAATAAATAACTAATTTCAAAGAAGGCCTTTGAATAAATTCTTGGTGGATAAATCTTTTCCTTCATTTGTTTTCACTGTCTTGTTCCTTTGGTGGACTTCTGGTATTTGTTAAAGAATGAAAACACAGTCTAGAATCAGACAAAATATAGGACAGATACCATGGAAACTTCGCTATTATACCTCAACAATTATTTTCATGTGGTCTAAGCTTAAATGCTCATTATCAAACTTGTCACTCAGTTACGGTTGTATAATGAGGAAATAAAATAATCTAACTATAGTACATGGATGGAACAAGCAAATTAATGAAAATAAATGAATCATTAAAAAAAATAAATAAAAAAGAGAGAAATTAGAAAGACAGATCTTCCAGCCAGTAAAGGGCTATTTTCTGTGATCGTTTTCAGAGTTCAGTCAGTCTATGTCTAAACATCAAAATCAATGGAGCTTTCACAAGTGTCCTTCAGATGTCCCCTGTGGTGAAACATTGCAGTTTTGCTTAAAACAAAGAGGGTTAACTCAGAAAGGAGTAAACCCTTTCCTCGTGGTGGCACAGCTGCCCATGGACACAACCCAACACCGTGCACAGATTCCTGTGACATTTTACGGAGCCTGTGAATGTGCAGTTTCCTCCAAGGTCTCCAAATCCTGACAATTTACTCACTCTGAATGCTGCATTAAATATCTGTTTAGGTCATCTCGTCTTGCTTCCTCATAGGGAGTGGTAAGTCACTGCATATTTGTCCTAGCTGAAAACTATGAAAACCAACAAGCATACTGGGTTTCATCTTCCTCCCTGCGAGGGGGAAGGCACAGGGGGAACCCGTGTCCCACTCCAGCCCCTGCCAGGTCTCCCAGGCTCCTGCGTAAGGACTAGCAGGTTTGGTGCTCTGCGCCTGCTCCCGCTCACCAGCCTGTACAGCTGAGACAGGCCTGGCAGCGCAGGATGATAGGACGGCGGCTCATTCCATAGAAATAGCAAGGACTCATTTCACACAGAATGCCAGAATGGTTGAGGTTGGAAGGGACCTCTAGAGATCACCCAGTCCAACCCCCTGCTCCAGCAGGGACACCCAGAGCACGGGGCACAGGGTGGCAGCCAGGCGGGTTGGGAAGATCTGCAGAGAAGGAGCCTGCACAGCCTCTCTGGGCAGCCTCTTCCAGGGCTCTGGCACCCTCACAGGAAAGAAGTTCTTCCTCACATGGAGATGGAACTGCCTGTGTTTTATTTTGTACCCATTACTCCTTGTCCTGTCACTGGTCACCACCGAGAAGAGTTTGGCCTCATCTTCTTTACATTCTCCTTTGCATTTCTTCTTTACATTGCCTCTTTGCAAAGAAGTTACTTTTCCTGGATTCTTCTGAAAGTTACATCTCTTGCAAACCCATATTGCAGGTAAAAAATGTACAAACATAATCCTCAGAGGAAACTGGACCCAGACGGACAACATTTGCTGGTGCCAGTTCATGCCTCAACCTTTGCAACAGAGTGTCTGAAGAGCTAAGATGGGTTCCCCGGGAGAACCCATGTGCATAGTTCAATATGAAGGCGTATTAAAAAAAAAAAAAGTGAGCCAGGAAGAACATGCCATGATACCATTTCAGAGCTGCTGAGAAAATGCTTGGACAGAACAAATCACAACAATCATAAATAATATCAGGAGAACATTAATGATTTTAAAAATAATCTTATTCTCAAGATAAAAGGGCAATTTTGCAAGGGAGGTAGGTGGAGGAGAAAGGTCTGTAAGAAGGATGCAGAAACTCACTGGCATGGTTAAGGATGTCAGAATCTCTCTAGTGTTGTGTTAGCCATGATGTCACCCAAACAGACCTCAGAAAATGGGGAATAACCTGACATAAGATTTCAGGTTTGATTTTAAATGTTTAGATTTTTGCTCCTTCTGTTAAAATTCCTTTTAAGAAAGATGTTTGGGCTTTGCTTATACCACTGATTCCAGGCTCCCAAATGCCAGGCTCCTGTTGCCAAATTTAGACTTGATGAGAAACCACAGGAAATACATATGAGACTGCCCTAGGAGTGAAAACTGAGGGGCCACACTGAGGCGGTAAATTGAACAGAGGCATCATTTATCCTGTACCATTCAGAGCTGAAAGATTCTGTATGCCTTTAGAAAAGAAAAAAGAACATTTTTAATAGACACCATTGGGTGAGCTGTTTTCAGCAGTTTCTTCCCCTTGGAATGGTGCTGGCAGCATGCACAAGCTGTGTTTGTCACCTCTTTGCTGCACTCCTTCACTGGTGGGTGCATTTGGAGATCCTTCTCTGCTTATTAATCAGTATGAAACAAGCTCAACAACTATCACTTAGATGCCTGTAACAGCTATTTAGGAGCAGACTTGACACCAGTTTTGCTCTTTGTGGCTGCCTGCAAGGGACAGCGTTCCGCAGAGTGCAGAAGGTAGCGGATTCTCTTTCTGTCCATAAAACAGGCAATGTGCTGCCGTGCATCCCTCTGCGCTCCCTAACAAGTACATTTACTTAGCAATAGCCCCGCGGGGCAGATCCTAATCACTGTTTCCCTGTGAGCTGCAGCACCAAGGATTTAGCCCGGATATCAATCAGGCCGTTACGTTTGATAGCTCCTATCTGTACTGAATGGCCAGGGGGATTTGTTTATTATACTATTTTTAAGTCTGGGGCTTAGCAATAACGGTCACTTTTGACAATATTTTTACTCCATATTGTCTTTTTTTAGCTAATTCCTTTCCACTAGAAAGACATTTCTCCACAGCCCCATTTCTAAGTAATAGTGTTAACTTGACAATGACACATATATGCCTAATGTGGCTTGGGACTACAATCATGGGGAGAGCTTTTATTCTGAATATTAATGCATGACTGCTGCCGAAATTTCAGAGACAATATAATCCTTTTATGTGTATATAAGAATATATATATGTTGGAGGCCTTCCAAGAATGATATGTACTGATTTACATAGAAAAAAAAATCAAAATCTGCAGTATTGCATCCATACATTTTTTGAAATGTCTTTGACACATTCTTAGGATTTACTGGGTAATTTCATATGCTCCTCTGGCAATTTATAATCCATTATTTGCACTACAAGCTGCATCCTTGAGTTTATTTTATCACGTGGACATAAAGTAAACTAAATGACAACAGGCCCTGGCCTTCCCCATTTACCTCCAGGAACGACCTTCCATAAGCAGAGTCCAAGGGATATTGCACATGTGCTTGAGTCTATACTTGTATTAAGTGGAATGTAGGTATTACTGTTCTTGAGTATGTGAGGAAGCAAGACTTGGCATAGATTATAATAGCAATATAATAATATATTGTGTGTCACAAGAATATCTCTGGGTCAGTATCGCATCAAAAGGTAAAATATTTTGGAAAAATGGGCCTAGATTTCCTAGTATTAGCTGCTGTGTACAGTTCACAGAAACCCGCCTTATTTCTCTGCAAGTTAATGGGTTTCCTCAGTAAAGCTGGGATCAGTGTGGAAGAAGACTGGAAAACTCCCACTGAGGTAGAGGCAGAATTAGTCTCACAAAATTGGAGAAAGATTAAAGGAGAGAAGTAATTAAGTATCATATATCACAATTTTGGTGCTAATTTAGACATTATTCTCCCATCTTTACTCTCTTACTTTGATTAAATCAGCAATTAATGAAGCAACACTATGTTCTACACAGTAGAAATAAAAGGGCAGAAGTTACAGGTAGAGGAAAATTAGAAAACACGGGATAAAAACAAGGAACCACAATGATTTTGAAGGCATAAAGCTGACTTACATGGAAAATCACCCACTAAAGCAGGAGGAGGGGAAGAAAGAGAAAGGCAAGCTGTGACTGACCTGGCAGTTCGAGATTAATTTGTGCCACAAGTTCAGGAGTGCTGGGATTTTTAAGAGTTTGTTTTCCCCATTATTTGGAATCACTTCATATTTTTGTACCAGAGCTGAACTTCTCCAAAGATAAACATGTTTCGCTCCAGGCGCTTGGTTTGTCACCAGCTGGTAGTGAGGGAGAGCTTTGCTTATTCTCCAGGCTAGTGAGAACTCACTTGAAAAGCTCCTATTCCTCCAGTTCCAAAAAATACAGCTAATTTACTCCATTTTTTTTCCCCCCCTCACAAAACGTTATATTATAGCTGGATGATTCTTATTATAGAGTGTTTTTGATTTTGTCCTAAACCTTCTTGTTTTCATTATGGACATTAGGAGTCTGCAAAGCATAATGACGTAGACCAGTACAGATATAAGCAATTTATTTTATTATAGACTAGATTGTTACCTATCCTGTATATTTTTTTAATGAAGTGAGAAAACAGAAAACACTGCTGTTTAACAGAATAGTGCTGTGGGTTAGGTGTGGCTGCACTGACATACACTAAAAATGTCCATTAATCAGCATGAAGAAATATCCTGTGTCCTCACAGGACTCCTTACTCTACCCCCTCCTAAATGTCACTGGACACAGGCAATGGCTGGAATACATAACTCGGTCTGGTGTCATATTCGATCTCCTAGGAGTGGAGGAAACTGAGCCAATGTTCCCATTTTGAAAGAAAGACAAAATGGAAAATCAAAGTTTGAAGCTCAGGCTAATGAAAACATGGTCAGTCTGAAGAAAGAGATTGGTCTCATTTAAAAGCCTATCATTATATTTTTAACATTTAGTGTATTTTACAATGATTTTATATTCTTGATATGCAATTTAGAGAAAATATGGCAAAAAAATTTTGAATGGTAGAAAATCCACTAGGTTGTAGTTGTATTTTCAGATGTTTTCTAACTGGTTTGCACATAAGGTTGGACCAGATCTCCAAATATTCCTTCCACCCTAAATTATTCTATGGTTCTATTTGCACGTTTATTTTATTTAGCAAAAATATTTATACAGTAGAGGAATTTAATTTTTGAAAGATTTTTTAATTAAAAAAGGATTATTGAGTCAGATTTACTGGTGCATTCCATCTGCTTTGTTCCACTTGATTCTGTGAAGCAACCTTAAAAATATCTGAACAGCCCAGTTTACAGCTGTTTTTTAGATAACAGTGCAACAGGAACCAGCATAAGTGATTCTGATGCGTTTTGCTTTATTAGTAAAAAATCAGTGCAAAAAAAGAGAGAAGGATCCATTCATGGGACTCCCCAAAGATTAAAACAGAAATGTTCTATGTGTTCAAGACAAATAGTCTTTGAATATACCTATGAAAATCTGCATAAAGTTATGTATAAAGGTTCCCCATGTGTACTGTAATCACTATTTAATTTAAAATCACCAGTCATGTTGATCAGTTCCACTCACATCAGCTAGCCCTGTCTAATAACTTGTGAAATTCCTCCTCCACCACTAACCAAACTTAAATGGTAGTAAATAATTAAATAATTTAGATTGGATTATTAAATTATTTAAAACATGCTTGGAACAAAAAAGTAGTTTATATTACCTCCAGGTCCATGTGTTTTTCATCCTTGTCATGATCCCTCAGTTCCTTTTCAGAATGATCACTGCAGTTCTCTGAATGACAGATGGGTTGATGTTTGGTAGGTTCACATTTATCTTGTTTCCTTTGGGAAACGTTCCTTTTATGAAGGCTACTGAAATATGCCTCATACCTTGGCAGTTCTGTAAACACATCATCATCACCTCTACCGTCTGCTGCTTCCTCTTCAGACGAAAAATCTACTCCTTCTGCTTCCTCGCAAATGTGGAGTTTAGTGTTAGGTTCATGTGATAAAAATCCAAAATCAGAAAACGCAATAGCACTTGTTTTGTGTTTGATGACTCTGATCTCATGATGTCTCTCTTGTTTCCAGTCTGAGCTCGAGGGCAGGTTTAAAGGATCTTCCTCGGGCTTGTGCCCTGCAGAACTCAAAAATTCTTCACAAAGCTGCTTCCTCTCGGGCTGGCCAGGGGCACTCACGCGGCCAGCAACCCCGCCAGGTCCCGGGGATGTCCCGTTGTGGCCTCGCAAGGGTGACAAAGGTGACAGAGTCAACTCAGAATGCAGTAAAACAGTATGAAATGGAGATGGGCTTTCCTCCTCTTCTGTCTTTGATTGGTGTTCTTCATACTTTGCTTCCTTTGGAGTCCTCAGGCACTTGACAGATGTAAGATAAGGTGAGCCCAGTTCTTCTTCACAGATATTAGTTTCCATTCCAACAATTTTCATCCATCAGAGATCAAAATGACTTAATTCTTGGTTTTCTTAAGAAACATAAATCTGCATATGTAGCCAAGAAATACCTTCTTATTTTTTCATAAACATAATCACAGAACCAGTATTAATATCTGAATTCTCATACTGTTGATCTGAACTCTTGCTGCTCCTGAAAATTAAAAAAAAAAAAAAAAAAGGTAGTTACATGCTTGCATTGGACTGCATTAGTGAGAGAGATCCTAAACTATATAATTCCAACATCAAATTTACACATAGTTTTTCTTCAAAAATATTTGATGTATGCAGATTAAATGAACTTAAAACCTGAGACCTTTGTTTGCCTTACAGATTAGGAAAGAAGTGGCAAATGCAGAAATGTTTTTAAATATTGACTTTGATTATTGACACAATGGAGTGGAATCATTCAGACTGATATTTGTTAGATAGGTGTTTGTTATCTAAACGTATTTGTTGTCAGTTAAATAATTGAAAACTCATACACTGCTCTGGCATAGCTATTAAAATATCATTGGAAAGAGCAAGGAGCCAAAGGAAAGGACACAAAGCAAATACAGTTAATTTAGCTAGAATTTTCTCTCTCTTGGTTCTCTGAATTGCCACTGCTTTGTAGCACTTGTCCATTTTCAGTACATTTGCAAACCAAAGAAGAGAATAAAACTACAGAGAGCTTCAATTCTAAATTAAAGGTGGCTGTGTGTGTGATTTAGTTGAAACTTCGGCACTTGCATCCCCTCTATGGAGCTCCAGTGCACGGGAGGAAATCTGCCTCTGAAGAACTGATCTTGCATCAAGGAATTGACCCATATATATCATTTGCTTTTAGTGATGTATTTAGTATTGATAGCATTTATTTTAATGATTGTTTTGGGGCTTCACGTGTGAGACAACAAAGCGGAACAGAAGCTTTTCAAAATAAGAAGAGAAGCTTAAGCCTTTGATGTACTTGACAAGCCTGTCAGCGATGAGCAAGACATGTCAGAAGGCAGCACTGTCACTGTCAAAGTGGGGAGCAGGCAAGGGAAGATGCTGATATGTGACATGCTTGTCACTGCGGGTGCCACAAACTGAGCAGTGCACACCAGAAAGGCATATTTTATCATTGGTCAGTATACATTTTAATGTTATAGACATTATAGATACTCTCTCTATATAAAATCTATAAAACATATATGTGTATGCATATGTATGTCATGTGTATATGTATAAATATACATATATATTTTTCCCTCTTCTGGCAGAAATCGCCCAACCTTGGCCTGTTCCCTTCACCCTCTTCAGTGCAGCTGATGCTGCTGAGCACACTCTGCTGTAATGACATCCTGTAGAAGTACAGCTGTCTGCTCACAGGAACATCTTTGCTGTAACAGTCTAGTGTAAAATGCTCCGGAAGAAGCTACAATAATTCTGAAGTAGGCAAGCATGGGGTAAGCTAAAGGTATTTTGTTTAAGTCTGGTATTTTAAGATGGTGCTTTAGGAGTTTGGATCCCTGCAATAATGTGTATTATTAGTTATCTCAGGATTTTCCTAGCATCCAAAATAAATGTCCTGTTTCTTTTTAAATTATATTCTTTGCCTAGAATGATTTTGCATTTTAATGAGTGTGGTGTGAAGCTGAAATTTCTACAGTTTAACTGTAAAAGTTTTACTTTTTATTAGTCCCTGGTTGGGACAGTGCAACACCACTTTCTTAAAATAACGAGTTTTTATCTCAGCCCCTAATGCATTTGTTTCCCTTTTAACTTTAACAATTTCCATTGATTTAAACAGTCTTTCCGTGACAAAAAAAAGAAGCCCCAAAAAAGTGAAACACATAGACTAATAGCAAATTAGGACTTTTTTTCCTTCTTATAGTTTTACCTGTTTTGCAAGGTAACTCCATATTTTTCAAGTCAGTTAATTTCCATAAGCGTAACAACAGGAACTCAGTAGCCAAAAGATCCTCCAAGCATTGGGGCAGAACAGAAAAAGAAGGGAACAGATCCTTGACAAAAGGCATGTCAGCTTGCTTGCTGCACAAGAGCTCTGTCACCAGAAGTATGTGTGAGAATCCCCGGGGCTAAAACAGCCTCTGCAAGCAATGGCCAAATTATGCACAGAAAGAGAGAAAGGGAAAAAAAAAAAAAAAAAAAAAAAAAGAGTGAGGAATTTTTTTTAAAAAAAAGAGCAAAAGCATGCTTCACAGGAACACCAGGCACTCCTAAAAATACAGTGTCACCTCGTTCTTCACATTCTGCCAGATTGTGCTTTACTTTACCACGCCAAGCACCTGGATGCAGTTTCACCCAGCACTCCCTCTGCTCTGGATACTCTCAGTTTGAAGAGGTAGGCGGCAAAATGCCTTTGGATGTAGTACTTCCAAACTAGTGTAAAGGAAAACCTAAACCTAAAAATACCTAAACCTAGGAAAACCTAAAGAACTAGGTTTTCATGTTGCTTGCAAATTCTAATTATTATTTGTCTCCATTGCTTCAAGACTCCCATTTTGCTGCCAAAATTTTACAAGTCTTCCTTTACATGTAGACAGAGGATCGTGGTTGCAGACAGGCTGCTGCATGTACTGCAGAGGGTAGTTACAGCGTAGGGTACTGGGAATGTGAGTTTCCCGGTGTGATTACAGATCAGTTATTTGCAAATCTAGCCTGGAAGGAGAATGTGTGAATTATCGCTGGAAATACAGAGTCTTCTCATCTTCTCAGCAATATTCTTGACTGCTGAGTCATAGTTTAATTTTGGAAGTGGCTTTTCTATATTTCTTTTGATTACAGCAAACAGCAAAATGGAGAAGCTGCAACACCTTTCTACTCAGGTAAGGGATCCTGCATATTATATAGTAATACTATATAATATTTCACCTTGAAATATGCAGAGGTACTCACAGATGCTGCAAAATCTACATCCCTGCTGACTCATTTCAGGGAGAGAGGGAGACAGCATTAAGATGTTGAGTTCTCTTACACTCCATGCACCTGATTGCCTTCACTGAGCATAACTAGTATTTAAGTCAACAAAGAATTTGGCATATTTATGAATAAGTCACTCAGAAAATGAACCCCCTTCTTTAGGCAAACATTTTGCAGAAATTTCTTGATATGATAATTCAATAAAGCTTGTCTCAGCTTTAGATATGCTTACTATCTCAAAATATCTTTATTATCACCCCTTCCTTCTACCTTTCCCATGTCCAGCCCCACTTCAACCAGATGCTCCTTTTACATTGTCAAGGAAACTAAAATATCTTCCCAAATGGAATAAATTAAGTAGGCAAAGGGACATTTTGCAAGCATAACTGTGCCTACATTCATGTATTTTCTCTGGTCCAGCTCCTAGTTACAGACACACTAACTCACAGATATGTCATTTTCCCACCACCCTCTTGACTAATGTGTAGCAAAATATTTACAGCTGGGACTACTTGTAGTATTTAGCGGGGGAAGATTCAGCTCTAGGAGGAATCACTGATGCATTCAGTTTAGTTAGCTGAGCTTGAGGTTGATCCAGACAAGATGCTAACATCCTGCCAGTAATAGAAAATGTCTGCCCTGAATGGTGTTTGGGTCTAACACATCATTATCAGCTCACCGTCATTGTCACCTTGGAGGAACGGAGGCTTAATCACAACTTAGGCGGGCTTTTGCAATAGCATTGTTCATGCCATTTCTAAGAACTTAGATATTTCGGTGATGTTTAGTTCCAGTCAGTTTACATAATGGAGGGTTTTGCCTTTGCAAGGAATTCTGCTGCTTGCAGCCTGTGTGTTGAACGGTTACACTCCCGAGCAAAATCAGAGATCAGGAGCATGTGAGCACCAGTAAAAACAAGGACTAGACACGGTTCTTCACACCTGGAAACGTCCCATACCCCCTGCATACCTGATTCCATCCTCTGGCCAGAAGGTACCAAAAAGTGTGAATGGTGTATTTAGAGTTTATGGCTTTCAGCACAATTAACAGCATATCAGTGAAGTATTTTTAAAGAGCTACTCTGGCTTTCCTTCTGCCATGAGGTCTCTTTTAACATTGCATTCAAATTTTGTATTCTCTGTTCTTCTTTGCGGTATTTCGTCTTAAACCTCTGAAATGCAGCATCAAGCTCCTGATGAGATATTGGCCTGAGGCTGTTGGACTGCATGTTTTAGAAGGCAATTTCAAGTGATTTAAAATTACAAGGTGAACTATAGAAATTAAACCTGATGTGAAATTGAGGCAAATTGAGAGGAAAAAATGTGTGAAAGGTATATGTGTCTCCATATGTGTGTGTCTAAAATTGTGTTATTAAAAAATTATTAAATTAAAAAATTATTAAAAATCTTCTATGCTACCCTAGAATACTTCCATTTTGTTTTTATTTGAATGGTGCAAAGAGCATGAAACAGAAGAGAAGCCAGGCTCAGACACTGCAGAGGCCCCCAAATGAACTGACACCTAATAAATATTTTAGAACTAACACTGGGCAAAACACATAGGAAAAAAAGGTCTGTCTCCCTCTAGGGTGAGGATCTTGGCATTGTTAAAATCCTAGTGCTTCATCTGAGCAGCCAGTCCAAACCACAGTTTGGACACAACCTTGCTACAAGCAGACAAACAGCCATGAGCTGTTTTCTCTCTCCAGCCTCCATATTGCCATTATTTCTTCAGAGTCTAAAGTGAATTCCATTACACTTGTTCATGGGATGCTCGTTAGACTGGTTGGAAATTAATCTTTACTATGCACACAGAAAGACAGTTTGGAAGAAACAATTTTATCGTATTGGGGGACAATTGGAGGTATATACATATATATGTATATACCAGATAGACTACTGAAACATCATAGTCATATCTTTTTTTTTTTTTTTTAAGCTGATTAAAGAGAAATGGCGTAGAACAGCCATGTCTCACTAATTAGGTAAACAGGAAGCAGGTCGTTTTAGTTTGTTGTTTTTTCCTGTTAGGCTCTTGTGTATCAACAGAGCTCATCCTGCACAACAGCCTGCCAGCGGGTGTGCGTTAGCTGGCTCCCAAATCTGTGGCATCCCACTCAGAGTTCTCGGCTGGACCAGAGACACTCACCAGCAAAACACACTGGAAGATGACAGATATGTTGGCACTTCACAGGGGCAGGGTGTAGTACAGACTTGTGTTTATTGTAAAGTTCATTTCTCCCCCTTCCATACCTTGCCTGTCCCTTGGCTCCAGCCCTCTGTGCCTGTGTATGTCAACTGCAGGGGGGAGCCCCAGCACGGAGGGAGAGGGACTTCTCAGTAGATGGCCAGATCTACCACGCTTAGCTCATGAGAAACTGCAGGCAATACATATCTCACTTGCTGTTTTCTAAGCAAGGCATACTTGCTTAGAAAAATCACTCATGGGGCACCTAGCTTTGGAATAATATCATCCTCAGAATCTTGGAGGAATTCTCAGCTAGTTCTAAGCAGTGAGCTTGAGGAGCTGGACACAGTCGTGCTGTGTGAGCTAATGAACCCAGCTCAGATTTATTTATGCTGCTTATATGGCTAGATTGCTTCTGATACCTGCTTTAGCTCGCTGAGATACACCTGAAGGAAAAATCAGTCCAGACAGGATTCAGTTGCCTAATTATAGGCTCCTAGTGAAGTCCTGGACTATTCCACCCGCCCTTCGGTGGCCAGCTCAGAGAGGTGCGGCTCCTCTCTATGTTCTTTAGCATATATACTGTGTGGGAGTCTTAGGATAACAGGGTAGCCCAAAGGGCACTAGTAGGTATCTGTAAGTAAGTAGGCACTTATTTAGGCAACTGAATTTCATCTTGACTTTATGAGGTAGGCCATTCCAAAAACGTATTTTCAGGCACCTTATTTAAGTGATTAATTTAGGAGTTTTTTGTAGGAGCTTGAACCTACCCTTTCCTATATAAAACCTTATGTACACAGTTAAATTCATGCAGTTAAATGTACATGGTTAAATTCAGCTCATCCATGTACTCCAGTGCTCATAAAAATGTAGGTCTGAGCCTCTCGGTTAAGAAAAGATCCTGTAGGAAGGTAAACTGGCAGCCAAACAGCCCGCAGCTCTCCGCTCTCTAAAGTGCTGTATCTATACCCAGTACACAATTATGAAAAGTTTTCAGGCTAAGTCAGAACATACTCAGAAAGCAAACGAGAACAACCGCTTTTGTGCCATGTGCATTAAATCAGTTCCTAGCAGTCCAGCTCCTCAGGTCTGTGCTCCCACCATCATTTAAGGGTTCTGCAGTGCTCATGCTGCAGTGCAACACACTACATTTCTCACCGAAACGCACAGCTAGTGCAAGGCTGGCTAACAGCTTGAAGAGGCAGGGCTTTGATTTATGAACTGCATCAATATGGTAATGAGGATGTTGGCTGGGCAATTAGTTTTAAATTGTATAAGCTCACGCTAGCTCTTGTTGTTCTGAGTACAAAGGTTTGTCAGAACACCTCCAAGTTCAGTATTTCAAAGTGTCTTTATACCTATTAGACCAGAACTGTAGCAAATTAAAACCTCAGCCATGCCGTCTGAGTCTACTACTACTAAATTCTTACTGATACCCTGCGATTAAAAATACCAGTAGTTGCAAATAGGTGCATCTCTTTAAAATGTTACTTTTCACACTTTTTTTTTCTTTTTTTTTTTTTTTCATTCCAGATCTTTGCTCTCTGATATTGCCTTGATCGCCTTCTCTAATCAGTGTCTCTCATGAATGCTGAAGAGTTGATGACCCCACCAATAAATGCCTATTGCTACAAAGGCCGTGCCGGAGGGCAGGATCCTCCTCCCCAGAGCTGATGGCTGAGTGAGTTATAAGTGGCAGCAGTGGGCGCCTGTGTCAGCTGCAATGAAGATAAGTTATTTCAGGAGAACCTTCTGTGAACTCTATCTGTATGGGCAGTCAGGCCACTGAGTACCCTGCATAGCCCATTTATGAACAAAAGAGCAACAGTTGTTAGCAAAAGATCAGGGGACACACTCAGTTGTGGTCAAGAGCTATTTTTCTCGTAAAAGAACTCTTCTCTCAAAAGCAACATGTTTTTTGTTGGTCAGCCCAGCACATTTTATTCAAGCTGAAAAAAAATATATTTTTATGTTGGAGGGTATTTACTTCTTTTGATAAATGTGTTTATTTTTTCAGAGCTCTCAGATTAAAAAAGTGTTTAGACATATATTTAAATATTTCCAATATTTTAACCACTTTTTTTTTCCTCATATGATTTTTGGGGGGTGTTATTAAATATTCAGTTAATTTGACAGTAACTCACAGTTCTCTTGAATTCTTCATTCTTGGGTGAGTTTGTTGGGAGAGGAGAGGGATTTCCAGATCTACCAGCAAAGCCAGTGCAGCTACAAATAACAAATAACCAGCCCTTCATGAAAAACTGTTATCTGTATCCACTAGTGGATCCTGATAGAACTTTTAAAGTCCAAAGCAAAGTCCATGAATAATAAATGACCTGGATATTTTTTTTTTCCCAAAAAGAAGGTTAGAGTGAAGAAAACTACCTGAATTTCTCAGTTTATATCCCGACTAAAAGGTATATGAAGCAAAAGTGCAGGAGATTTTTTTCTTAATTTTTCCTAGTTTTCCTTTCCTTTCCAGTTCTTTCCAGCCTTCAAGAAATCAAAACAAAAGATAAGTAGATATCTTAACCAAAAGAAGCGTGTGTTCCCTGGCATGACAAAGCCAACACAGAACATGGAATTTGATTAATCTGATTTACATGGAGGCATAAGTATTGGTACAGTCTTGTTATGGAGCCCCTTAAAAGAAGCAGGTTTGGTGCCTTACACAAGCATCATTCAAACAGCCTCGTCCACCTTTCACTGGCCAGTGACCTCTGCAGCTCTGTTCAAACATGTTAAGTTCTGAGATAAATTAACTCTTTCATCCTCGCTTTTAAAGGTAGAAAATATCTTGTGTTAACATAAGAGAGATTTTTTCCCCTTCAGAGTACTGCTGCTGACAGTCATTAATTTAGGGCAGATGCCAGAGAGGAGCAAAATCAGTAAGTTTTTTTCCTGTGACATGTGAAAAAGCTTAGCTGTCTTGCCTGAGCTTTCAGAAGAGCCCAAGTTTCAGTCTTTCTTTCATTAAAAATTCCCCTGTGTTCATTACATGTACTCATATAAACAATCTATTATGGGACAGCATTCTTGAAACATATTAGGAGGCAAAGATCTGTCAGCAAACCAGTTTTTCATGGTTTTAAAACTTAGGAACTATAAATCATAGCAGGCTAAAGTCTTGGCGTATTTTTGTCATGCTAGATGCAGAAGATTTTTTTTTCCTAACAATGATAAATAATGATCACATCAGTAATTTTTAGCTAAAAAGCAGAAAAACAAGTATGTATATATAAATATACTTGACAGTTTCATTACCATTCTGGTCAAAAAATGGTAATTTTAGAATAAAGAAGAATAAATAGACTTTATAAATCAATAAGGGAGCAGAGTCACTCTTCTCCCTTTCCACTGCAATTAATTATCCATACAGATTAAGGTCAAAGTTTTTATGCTGAGCTCAGCATATAACATCTTTGGGGAGACTGATCTTCAAAAAATCATGGGCCTCCTCTTTTAAAAAATATCAACTACTTTTAAAGCGTGAATGAAAACATACATCAAAACCACCAGTTGCATCTGTAATAAAAAGATCTCTCCCTTTTCCTCTCTACTACAAAGCTTACACCTTATGTATGTGCTTTGTGTAGTTTCTTGCAGCCACCTATCATAGTCCTGCTGCCTGATCCTGCTGGAATTTGGGATAAATCCTTATTCTTCAAGTTCCCAGTATTTTGAGAATACAGAACCATAGAGTAATTCAGGAAGGGACTTACACCTGCCAGTCTTCTGCTCTCATCTTTTGTCTCCTCTTAGATATATATGATGTTTCCTGTCCCATTTCTTATTATCTGTCTGGCTCGCACTATTAGCTGTAGTAACGTAGTGGGCTTAGACTTCTTTCTGTTCCCTGGCCAATAGGGCTACTTCTATTCCAGTAAAATGAACAGGTCCAGGAATAATCCTGGGCTCCATGTGGCACAGAAGAGTGCGTGCTCGTAAATGGTCTTAGCCAATAAACAGGGTGGCTGCAAGCAAGCTGGATCCTAGGGATGGCCCCTTGTCTGTTATAACTACCAAGCAGTGCCCAGGAATTATTTCAGGGATAGGAGGGAAACTACTGATGTGGCAGGAAACTATTTACCAGCATGGACTGGTTTCAGTGTTTCAGTTCCTGTCATGTGCTTTGAATTTATTAGTATAGACACAACGTATTTGCCTCCAAACTAATAGGACGATAAATTTCCTAGGAGGTTCTACAGAATAAAACCTACTGAGTGTTTCTAGGCAAAGATATAGGACTGGCCTGAGCTATATTAAGCACCATTTCTCAAAATAAGCAACTTTGCACTGTTCAAATTCTATTTATTGTAATATTATTTTTCTGATATTTATTGAAATTCTCAGCAGAAAAAAAAAACCTTCATGATGGAATGCAGCATGTAATATTTTAGGCAAATCAAAGTTTTTTTTTTTTTGAAAAAGATCATGAAAATACATTTGTTCAGAAATCAGGCTTTTTTCAGAGAAGTAGCTTAAATCTGGGCTACAAAGTTATGACGTTCCATTAGCTAATAAGGGACGGAGGGAGGTGTTCGTTGGGGTGTGGGAATACAGAGGATGCATTTGCAAAGACCTGTGTAGGGGAGAAGAAAATAAAGACAGACTGAATTACCCTGGGGACGCAAATAAGAGAAAAGGAGAGGTGAAGGGAACTGGGAATTACAAACAACATTTCAGGGAAGAAAATCTCAGTATACTTGAATTAGTATATAAAAAAAAAAAAAAAAAAGAAGGAAATTTTCACCTCCAGGCCATTAGTCTCTTTTTCTCCAGATGAGCAATGATCTTGTTGTGAAGATGCTGCCGATGTCTTTCATAGCTGTTGTTTTCAAAGTGTTTCCCTTTGAACTAATAACTACACCGTAAAACCCTTGCCAACTCCATGAAGCTTCCTTCTTTAAAATATGTTCCCTAACTGAGTTCAGATCACATGTCCATAAGATCTTCATTCTGCTTCTACGAGGGGCCATGAAGGCCAGGTGTGCTGACATTGCTCTCCTGTCTGCCCATTCCACGTGGATTTCTGTCCCTAGTGCTGTCCGCTCTCCCTTCCCCTCGGCCCGGAGCTGGCTCTGATGTGGAGCAACGCACAAGGAGCACAGGCTGGCGAAGGATGATATGATGATGCTGAAGAGGACAGAGAAGCACAAGATCAGCTGGAAAGGGGTCCAGGAAATCAGAGAAAGGTAAGAAGCAGTCTGGAAGCACTCTGGCTCCTTTAGGTTATGCACCTAAATGGTATTTTGAGCCATGCAAGAGTGGAATGACGGCTGGGCAGACACTGAGGTGCTCTCACATCTTCCAGCCACAGGTTCTCCAACAGAGGTCTAGAAAGACTGGAGCAGATGCTGCCCACATCTTCACGTGAACCTGCTGTACACAAGCACGAGGCCATAGAAACAGGCAAAATCTGATTGATCTAAATTAAGCAAAAACCCAGTGGCTCTGAGGAGATCATTTGTGGAATAATCAAAATTCTTAAATGACGTGATTTCAAAATATCACGCTCTCGTCAGTTTTTTAATTATGTTTTAGTCCCCCCTATTGTGAAGATAAGCTTAAAAATTTAAGAGACCTAATGAAAACAACCTTCGCTTCTTGAGCCAGAGTGATGACAGAGCGGATGGGTTCTGTGAAATACCGACTGCCCTGTACACCTCAGCAAGGCATAAATTGCAAACAACCCAAGCCAGGAGCTGTGAGAGTGGCAAGAAAAGAGGAATGTCACTAACTGCACCCAACTACATGACCGTCTCTGGCTCTGCGCGCTCACTGCTGACGGGTTTCTCGCTGCCACCTTTCTCTCTTCCCTTAAAGTGCAGCAAATTAATGTTTGATGTTGGTGCATTAGAGCAAGGAATTGGGCTCGTTAGTCTTCCATTGCCACAAGTCATGTGAACAGTTGAAAGTGCCGGGGACCACAGAGGTACCCTGTGTTCTGAGCCATAAAGCTGCTTTGCTTTGGTCGAGCCCTGCATTACAAGACGGTGCCCAAAGGCAGTGCAAAGAGAAGATGCTCTCAGGCTTTTTCAAGAAGAGAGCCCTATGTAGGAAAGAAAGCAAAAGAAATGGGGCAAGTGGGTCTTCGCAAGAACGTACATCCTCAGAGGTCTGACAAGCCCTAGGGCAACTGGGACACTGCAACCCTAGCGCAGAGCCGTGGTCTGCAGTTAGCAAAAGAGCAGATAAGAAATAAATGGGCATACAAGGATTAGGACTTATTTAAAATTTCTGGTTCTTCAGAAGATGAAAATTAGATAACTAGGTCAGGGTCAGGTTGTGTCAGATTGTACAGATACAGAGCAAATTACAACACTAACCTCAAATTTATTTCAGTTCGAAAGGAATAAAGCATAAAATTTTACAACATTGTTATTAGCCTTCTTCCACTTCACTTTAACTTATCATTTTGTATTCTAATAACCTAAAAATTATATACACTAGGTGAAATATTGGCAAGTACTCTGCATATGTTTGTTATAATTCACTGCTTTTGTCATTTCTCTAAGATGTAGGAAAAGCAAGGGTGATTTTAGATGCCTGGACGTTTCCATTTTTATGATTGATTGACAAGTGATAGACTGAGTTTTCTCCACAACCTCTCCTTGGTCCCATTGAAAATGTGCACCGTGATGTGAAAATTTTGTTTAATTACAAGTTCCTACAACTTTATAGCCTGCTATTTTCTACTTCATCTTGCACATGCGACAGTTGACAACGACAGTGTCACTGTAGCAAGGCAGTTAGCATTAACCATGTTAACTTTTGGCTGTATCCTCTGCTGTCTCACTGATGTTGCCTTAGCCTGCTTCTGAGGGATATATTAATGTGTGTTTATGTAATGGTGCAAATGGCTAAATTTTCCTTTTATACTAACATGATAACTGGCACAATCACATTTTTAGTGAATTCTTGTCTTTGATAACCTTCACTTGAGTAAAGTAATGCTAACTTATGAAAACAATTCCAAAGATATTTGAAAGTATCCTAAACAAGCAGCAAGAGTACAGGCATGTGGAAGGTTTTTACCAGTTTCTACCTGAAGTGTTGCTGAGTTTCCTTTTCTCAGAGCAGAGGTGGACTGCCAGTGAGTTTACATGCTGTTTATTTATTATAACAAAGCTCCCAAACCACTCTCCATTTCCCTGCACAAAAGGAAAATATGGGAGACCAGCAGTGTCCACTATTCCTTTGCACTAACTAATCTTATAGTTAAAGAAGGTGTCAGTATTTTGCATGAAACCACAGAACAATTGGGCTTTTAGTGGATCCTGTTTCTCTCCCTGTCCCTTCATGACCTATGAACTTATTTTTATTAAATTGCAATAGAAAATTTTAGTTCTTTCTGCTACCTGGTGTTTCAGGTACTTTCCAGAGATACCATATATGGACATCTTCTTACTTTATAGATATGACTTTTACATTTGAACCCTGCCATACGAAGGCTCATATTGTACTTTGATTTAATTTAAACATTTAGATTAGGCTTGAACAAGAAACTTCTGGCTGTAAACTTAGGCCTGTTTTCAAGATGTGTAATACTTTCTATATTAGCTCTTCCCAAAACATAAATCTTGTGTTTCAATTTCTTCCAATGTTGCTCCTTATGGGTCTGGTGCTTTAGTTAGTGAGATGTAATTGAGAGTTCTGGATTATTTTCTTTATTTAGTTTTACACATTCGCTCAAGACATTTTTAGAAATGTAGAGATTTCAATTTCTATGTCACATAAGCAAAAGAATTTGAAGACTCTTAATATTCAGTGAGCTATAAAGCTGGATAATCCGAATCACAGGGGACTCCAGCAGGAACGAAGATGGGATTACCAAGAAGGAGAACACTTATGTACTCCATATTTATTTCACTGATGACACACTGGCACCTAAGAAGAAGAATCAGCTCAATTGAATGCAGATGGGCAGTGACCAAAAGGAGATTGACTATAATAACTTCCTCAGTAGCTCAAGACCCCTTGTATTGTTTATTGGTCCAAATAACCGTGGACCAAAATCATGTTGCATAAGAGTCCAAGACTATCTGTGAATTACAGCTTCTAACACTATAAAAAACCCCTTAACTCTGTTTATCAGTTCACACTTTCTAATAGAATCTCCATAATAAAAATGGATGTAGTTTAATTAGAGTTGATTTTAAGCTTGACATCAAAACAATTCTAGAATTAGCATGTCAAATGGAAGGAGATCTTCACAGACAAGAATTTTGTAAACCTCAAAGAACTGATCTGCAAGCTGTCATGCAGGCTAGTTCCTGTATCAAATATATGTGGCTCTCTTTTCATCATCAGAAATACTCTATTTTAAAGTAATAATGTTCTGTAACAGCCAATAATGTGACTAAGCTAAAAGAAGTTCCTATACTTAAAGAAAAAATCTGCTCTGTTGAAGAGAGACACATTTAGAAGCTCTGGAGGCATAACAGAAACAAACAAAAAATCAGTTAATAATTAAGAAGCTTGTCTTTTTTTCTGTATCCTTCATATGTTGAATCCTAACATGTATTTAACATGTTTCAGCTACAGATTCTCACATCTCACTTAAGTGAGCAAACTCAATGTGCCATAGAAGTAATATATTTCTTTACACATTGAAACAAATTTGGAAGACTTTGCTAAGAATTAATCCAGGGAAACTGTCCTACTGGACTGTATTCATTGCTGTGAAGCAAGTCCAAAATAACTCTTGAAGTAATGAGCCTCCACCTATACAAGTAAGACAAAATGCTGGCCTACTAATTTACAGAATTTGCTTTGAGAGAGTTTTTACCTAGTGTTTCTACTAAGACAGCAAAGTGTGATTTTACAGGAAGGTAATTCATGCTGAAGAAGTGGCTGGGACATAAGAATGGAGAACACTATTGCATATACGTGGGGAGCACAATGCATATACATATCTTACAAACTAATGTATCATTTTGGACACCAGGTACAAAATTAGCTATGATTTGTATATTGAGCTTCTTGAAGAGAATTTGTGTGTTGTGCATGACTGGTGCCAGTGAAATACTGCATATAGAAGCAATAGTCACGTGGAAACAATTCTTCAAAGATATTTTAAAAGTTACCACAGAAATACACATCATACAGCGAATGTTGTGTCTTAAGGGGCAAGCAGTGTCGAAAAGACAACAAGGAAGATTCCCACAAATGTGTGTGTTCTGTTTAAGGATGGCTAATCACCTACAGTCCAGTCTAAATATTCCTTATGAAGCACAATGATATCCCAAATTAACATTTGTGTGACAAGATTTCTATTTTCTGATAGATACATGACCAGGTACTAAATAGCATGAGAAATAAAATGATGCCAACTTCAAGATTTTTCAAAATTCTCCTTTCACATTTGCTTCAAGAAAGCTTTATAGCTTTATTTTGTCCAGCATCTTTCTCATGGGGTGTGTTCCATTTGCACATATTTCAGGAGTGATATTTCAGGAGTGTAAGATATGCAGAAGTAAGACTACTTAGGATACGCAGTCACATATTTACATGCTTGTTACGAACGCTGCAAAACTGGGAGTGCCTCTTGCTCTCTAAGATCTAGTATGACTCTTAAGAATTCCTAAACGCTAGATACTTCTTCATTTAATCAGGAACAGAGGCTAGGGCTGAATTAATGGCATTATTTTTTTTCCTCAAAAGATGTGTGACAAATCAGTACCCATACAAGTGCAGAGGAGCTTAGAAACCCCTCGAAGGAGCACCTTACAAATGGAAATGTTTCTAGCCTGGAGAACTGTCTGGGATAGCAGAGATTAAGTGATTATGACTGATGCAGAGAGAGAAGGCAAACATCTTCAGAAACTAAATTACTGCTGAAAGATGAGGCAGATTGTATGTTAGACTTTCTGTAAAACTCGCTGTTCTTTGGAGTCGAAACAAGTAG
>VZSV01000114.1:1007676-1038641 GCA_013398735.1 Nothocercus julius
GGCTCTCTCCAGTAGTTCCACATGTTCAATGCAGTAGTTCCACATCCAATGTGATGTTTTTAAAACCTTTTCTTTGATTCCTGTACATCTCCCTTGGTATTTCTCACTCACTCACCCAGGCCAAAAACCTTTCAGACTGAAAATATTGCCTCTGGAAATCCAGAAAATCAAAAAATGTTGATATTTCAGAATATTCTTAAACAGTCTGCTACATGAGAATGAATATCTGGATTTAGAGCTTAATCTCTACTGTTATTTCGTCTGCTCTTTGCTAAACAACAGTTTTCCCTCTTTTACAATGTCTTTTTCTACAGCCTAGAAAACTGTAAACATTACAGTTAGGTATGTACGGAATACTGAAAGAGACTGAGATCTATAAATATTACTGGGTTGAACACATTGCTCTACAGTATCTAATAGTTAGCTGAAGTGAGAATTCCTCCTTCTACCAAAATAATTTTACATCCTGAGAATAAAAATAAACTCCTTAGAAGTCTTTATTTATTTAAGGAGTGAGTTTGGGACGGAAGAGAAGAAAGGCAGTCATTATACAGTATCACATCTGTCAAATTACTAGAAACATCTATTTAGATAGGTTAGTAGAAGATCTTGAGCCATAGGATTTATTTACTTTTTCTGTTAGCCCTCTGAGGCCTCTAGAAATCTTTTTCTTTCTGATCAGGAATATTTTACTATCCTCTCCTACCCTACCTCTTCCCAATAGCTAGTAATAACAGTCTACGTTCAAGAGAAGGTCTAACCAGGAGAGTGAAATTACTGATGAGACGAAATGGGTCATCTCAGTAGAAGATGCTGCTCAGTGTCTGCTACAGGAGTAGGGTCAACCAGAGTCAGAATAAAAGAGGGAGAGGTAGAGTCAAACCGATTAAGAACTAATTCCAAGCTCTTCCCAAAGCTGCCTCTGGCAAAACCTATTTGTTCAGCTCTGTTTGCCCAACCCTGTGTTGCCCAATCTCTCATCTGTGAGAGATTGTCCTCTGCCAGTCCGCAACACCCCAGTCCCATTTTTCCTCCTTTTTGTTCCCTACATGACCGTGTGTTATACCTATTTCAAACCTATTGGCACTATGGATACCGCACGCTTCTCTGGATGGAAGTTTGCAGTGAATATTGCCTTGCAGACATGGATGTGACTGTCCTCATAGCCATGGTTGGGCCATCATGAGACTGCTGCCTCATCTGTGACCTCCCATCAGCTCTCAGAACACCCCTCACCAGGTACCTGCGTGCAGCTGCGGGCAGCCCAGGCAGCAGGACCCTTTGGCAAGCCAAGCTGGCTCTCTTCAATCTTCATTTCTTTAGGGAAGGTCTTTGCTCACCAGGCTAAGGACCCCCGTACCCTCTTGCTTGCCCTGTGAAACTCATCTTGCTTTCTGCAGTGTCTGGCTTCAGCAGGAGAAGCATGTCATGCCAGATGATGCTGTAGCCTCGTGGTGGTTGGACTTTCCTGGAAAGTAGGAGCAGTAGTTTCAGGCTGAGGGCCTAGAAATCAAATATTGCAGCCCCTGGGTAGATGATTCATGTAAGCACTTCTACTTCTCCTGCTGCCACTCAAACATTATCCCAGAAGGGACGATCCTCTTTCATCCTTGGAGCCACCTACTACAAATGACATTAATGCTAAGGACAGGCAGGTAAGGCAGGTCCAAGGGGATGAGGAGGTCGATGCAACACCTTAACTCCCACGCTTTTAAAGGACTTCAAGTTTTTTGGCAGGAGCTCAAGTCATTTCATGAATCAGGCTTGTGTTTCCACACCAGGCAAGCTGGTGAGGCTGGTTTTAGCCTTGTGCCCGGACATGAGCCAACGTCTAGCAGTGTGGGTAAACCAGGGGGTAAAATCAGAGAACGTACGTAGAAGCAGAGCTGTTTGGACAGTGCTGATAGAAGCACAGTAAAGGGGCACTGCAACTGCACAAGAAAGAAACTGCAGAAAAAGGCCAAAGAAAGGAAACTTCAGAAAAAAAGCCAAAGATGTGAGAGTAAAATGCTAGAACCATATTTCTCTATAACCCAGTATAATCACTGAATTTTCACCTCAATGCTAGCAGCTAAAATGTATTGAGATAACAAGGAAAAGGAAAAAATCTTCTTAGTGTCAGAAATGAAGATGATCTGATGTAAAGATGACTCAGGAGCAGCACTTTGGATTTAGCTGGCGTGCATAAGGAGTTTCCCTATTAAAGGGAGCTAAAAATTTGTCAGTGCTGGAGGGTTGTTACAAGAGAATAGTTGCTTTAGCCCCAAAATGCTGTTTTCTGACAATGCTGTGCTTCCTGATAAGGGAACACCAAAGCTAACTCGGAGTAGACTTGGGACTCTGCCCAGGGGAATAATACAAATCATCTACACCACTCTTACAGCTCCCTCTGTCTATTTACTAAAAACATCATATCTGCAGTTGCATCTGTGGTTTAGAAAATGTGGCCTAAGGCAGGATTTTTTTTTTTTTTTGATGTTATGTCAATACATAATGAAAAAAAAAAGATTCAAAATATCTTCAATACTAGGCAGATGGAGATTGAAAATGTCACTAGAATCCTCAAAATTCATGCTTCTCTGGAAGATATCTCACAGGAATGCATGCTTCAAAAATATGATTTTAAAGGGAGGAGATTTCTCCTTTTTCACTGCTTCACTCTGTGACTCCTTCTTTGATGTCAAAGGAGTTGTGCCAATGTTAAAAAAAAATCTATTTGTATTATGGCAGGGCCAAGACACTGTATAAAGAATCCGTTCTTTACTGACTAAATGCACTATATATACAGGAACCTCTGAACACGACAGAACAAAAATGACTACAGATAGCAGAAGCAGCTGTACAGAGGGCAAGATCATGAGGGTCTCCTGGCACTCTTGAGGCTGCCTGAGGTCTGGAGAAGCAACAGAACATCTCTTAAAACACACTAATATGTTCTACGTTTTGAGTCCTTACTAAAAAGACATTAGGATGTTGGGGGTTTTTTTTGTTGCTGTTTTGTTTTGTTTTTGTCACTCTAAATTCAGATAGAATTAAAAAGCAATGGATAATTAAAAATATAGGTCGAAATATTTTCAGGGATCTTGCTGGAAGAGCAGCTAGCTAATGGTTGGTTTTATGCCTTCTTCATAAAAGTTTGACTTACCTAAGTTTTGAGATGTCTTGTTCATTCCAAGCTACTTCAGCCATCTAAGTACCTATTTTTAAAGTTTTCTTTTGCACTTTTAGTATCACTCATGCTTCTACGTATATTTTCAGCCTGATGTTTTGAAGATTCATGAGCCATTTATTCTCAGCCAGAAACTAGTTAAAACACATAGATTCAAATGACAATAATTTTGACAAATTTGACAATAATTTTAATATATCATCTACTCAAATCCCTGTTCTCCTCTTTTTTCTGAGGTTCCATTAACTATGAAAAAAAAAAAAAAGTTGTACCAAAGTCGTGAGAGAAAGGTCATGTAAGGAATGAGAAAATGCCAGAAGTTCTATAGATAATAGATATAGATAAAATACCAGAAGAATTATAGGCATATGTCTATAGTTTCTAGCATATTTTACAGTTTAGAACTAATTACAGAAACTTCTGGAATTAATTTGACATCAAATTTAATGACAAAAGCCTGAGCATTTTACAATTCATCATATGTGTTGCTATAAACACGTTACACCAGGATTGATTTTTCTCTTCAGAGCATTTCATGGAGCAGTTCTCAGTCTGTCACCATATTTACCTTTAAAAATAAAGAAGAATCCTGGAAAATTGTCCTTCAGAGAGATGTCGTGTATTTTGGCAGCAAAGTCCTCAACAAACTTCTTTTGCTAGCATAATTTCAGCCAAATTCCTGAACTAAATAAGCTCTGTAGGCAAAGGGATCTATTTGCTCTAAAAACCATGTCCAGAATTTCTTCCATTGCAACACTGTTGGTTAGAGATGATTTTCCTCTATTAGCTTCTTTGCTCCTCTGTAACATAGTTATTTAAGTCACTTCTTCAGATTATATCATGCCAAATGGCAACATTAACAGTGGATTAAACCCATCCAAGATTTGCTCAAAATGATTGACTGAACCGGAACAAACAGCCTGCCAAGGTATTGGCTTCTCTTCAGACTCGCGCAACCCTGGGATGACGTGTTTACGGCAGAGCCATCTACTTGCATTTTGTTAAAATTGATTAAAATAACTAGACCTTACAGATCTATCATTTAATAAAGCACTCTACAACAGTATTTGGAACTTGGTCTTAAAATGTCATTGTCGTATTATTAATTTTACTGACTGTCGTGCCCAGGGAATTACTCAATCTGAGCTACAAAGTAAAATAAAAAAAGGGATTTGTTTTGTTTGCAGCTAGAGGACTCATCTGAGGAACGATGAGATTCCCCAGAAGAAAAAAACTAAAACAAAACTATTTTGAAGTAGAAAAAAATTTACAAGTATTGAAAGAAAAATTATTTTTATGTACCACTACTCTGACGTGTTATAGTATGGTGTGAAAATATCCTGATTATGTTAGAATTAGGAATTTCTATTTTATTTTAGAATGGATGGGGGCCTTTTACTATCAAAATAAAAAAATGGAAATTATTAAAAATAGTTTTTGATGTGAATCATACCAATGTTTCTAGTTCTGAGAAAATTACCAATACTGTTTCCATCCTAATCTAAAGTAAAATCTATTTTAAAATGTTAACTTTTTTTGTGAGATACATGTGGTGGCTTCTAATTTGTGCTTGTCCAAACCCATGAGAAAATAGTCTCTGCTCTAGAGAATTAACATCATTGGACAAAGTAGCTAAAGAAGTAGTATAATCTTCATTTTAAAGATCATTCTCTCTATCATAGAAAATGGTCTAAAATACATAGATTAAAAAAAAAAAAAAAGGAGCTTATGGATTCAGTCCACTTCATCCGCAGTGTGCCCGGGTTGCACAGGAAAGGCAAGAAGCACAAGGACAGCCTCTGTGCTGCCTACAGGAGACCCATGTGGAAAGGAAAGCCCAGGAGAAGACAAACCCGTTGAGTTTGGGTGGCTAAAATTCTGTCAGTTGCAACGAGCCTGTCACAAACCTGCAAAATTAACTTGTGAAAGGACCCCAGGAGACTGTCTAGTCACCTCAGACTTACTCTATAATTAAGGCTTGCTTAATTAAGAGCAGGCTCTGGTGGGTACAATCCACGTGACCCATTTTTAATGTCTGCACCAAAACGAACCACTTTTTGGAAGAGTTTTCCTCTCTCCGCCGAGAGGAGAGGCAGCAAAGGTGACCTCTGTGAGAGGTGTCCGTGCGGCGCAGAGGAGTGACCCAGGTCTGTGTGTGCCAAAGGCCCCTCTCCAGCGGCAGAGCTCAGGAGGGTCTCCTGGGAGCGCCTAGGTCACGGAGGAGCGGCACCGCTGCTCGAGGGCACCAGCTCTCACGTGCCCTGGGAAGCAGTGACAGCCTCAGGACTTATTCGAGGCCTTAAACC
The DNA here is from genome assembly GCA_013398735.1 of Nothocercus julius. Lineage (NCBI taxonomy): Eukaryota > Metazoa > Chordata > Aves > Tinamiformes > Tinamidae > Nothocercus > Nothocercus julius. The sequence goes on from VZSV01000114.1 coordinate 1,013,152, forward strand.
CAAAACATTGCAAATTACTGAAGGGAGTACAGTTTGGCCTTAAGGCAGTCCACGTTCATACTTCCCATGTTCTTATCAGCTTCCAAATTAGTTATTTTATTTTCTCTCTGCTATACATACACGAAAAGAGTGAATGATGGAGAATGTCCACGTAGGTCAGTGTTATGTGTTTTCAGTGTTCCAGAATCTTGGGTTTTCCAGGCCTTTTATACCTTTTCAAAGTAGCTTTAATGAGAAACAGTCCCTGTCAGCCTTCTGCAGCATTCACTAAGTTCTTCTACAGCAACACACCACAGAAGGAGTCATGCTATTTTGCAGGATATACAATACTATATACCTAAACTTTTAAATCATTTCATGAAAAAAAAAACAAACCTCCAGAATTGCATGATAGAATGAAACCCTCAATAACTCAGAAAAAGAATCATTTGTGAGAGAAAGAACCACCAGAAGGGCAACCTAATCACACTGAAATAGTAATAAATGTGTTGTTAGTAATCTATACTGCTATCTTCCCTTACCTTGTTTGTCAGATTGCTGCATATACAGATTAGTCTTCTGCTGAGGGAAACACACTTTAATTTTAGCCCATGACCTCATATTTTACCTTTTCACTATAGATTCAGGCCTAGTTCTTTGTTGGTCCCCTTAGGTATTTGTGCACTGTAATTAAATCCCATCTCACCTGCTCCTTTTTCACGGCCCAACATGTTGAGGTCTTGGAGCCATTTCTTCAGAAGACAAATACTCCCAGTGCCTAAATAAGTCTTGCTTCCTGGACTCATTCCAAATTTTCCTTAGGGAATGCACCGAATTACAAACCTCTTGAAAGATTTAGAAGTCCAGCAGGGCTGCACGTGGTGCAGCAATTGGGGGAGGCTGACTTGAAAGGATATGGCTGGGCAGGTTCAAGTCAATGGAAGTTCAGCCCATGGAAAGAGTAGCGGATCAAGGCCAATGAGTTTGAAAGCAGAACATGTCCTCAGGATGGTAGCACGGATACAAGCAGCATGTATTCAAATCCTGCACTTAGTGCTACTTGTATTTATGTTTGTGCATTTTAATACCAGGTGATTCAGACCCTTGGCTGCTGTCACATCTATGGCTGTAGTGAAGCCCATGGAGTAACTGCAATTTGCACTAACTGGGATCTAGCTGGAGATATCTGAGCATGCGTACGATGCTGAAGGAAAGGAAGAAGGAGACAGGCTGTGGCACAGGAAAGCAGAGGGTAGCAGACGGAGTCCTCATGGATTCTTGGCTATCACTCCAGCTTCCCTGGAGCCAGGAGGGTACCTAGAGCGGCCGAACTTGGCTGAGCACAAGGAGGACCACTGCTGCAGTGCCAGCGTGATCTACACCTCTGCATTCAGTGTACAATAATTCCTTTGGGCGTCTATACACAAATAAATACACTCATAAGTGATATTTATCATACACAATACTTGATTAGTGTCAGCTTTACTACATTAGTACACCCATTTCTCTCATATCTAACTCTTTCAGATATCTGGAGAATGATATCTACCAAAAAAAAAAAAAAAAAAAAAAAGAAAAAAGTGCTATTTGGCCTTTGGGTTTTTTTTGTGTTTGTTTTTCATAGAGAATGACAATACCCTTTTCTGTGTGGTAGGATAGGGCTAATTGGGATTAAGCCTATTATAAGAATATAAAATTTTAAAAAAAAGCTAGAATGACATATTTCAGTATTTGTGCATTTATCTCAGGTAAATGGGTTAATAAAATGAAGTTATTTTTTAAAAAAGCAATACTCAAAAGCTTTCAAGGAGTAGGCCATAAAGTTCTGAAATGAGTTATTCAGAAGTCTTTCCTATAACAGATGGACTTCTTGCACTAGACAGCACATTTATAGATAATGTAGAGCTGCATGAATATTACTTATCAACAGGAGAAATACTTCTTAACGTTCTCAAGTGTCTATTCTTCTAGTGATCCTTAGAAAATGTATATCAAATCCAATACGGCATGTATCACTCATGCCTCCTTTATGAAAGAATCTTCCACGGATCAGCTAGTCTTGCTTAGTCTATATATGACAAGAATATCCTCAAGCTTCTAGAATCACTCTTCTACCTTTTATCTTATTTCTTTCTGTATCTTTTATTCTTTCTCTTTCTGAAACGAAGAAATATGATGTAAGTCAATACTTGTAAACATATTTCCTTCCAGAATCCACACGGAAATGTTGATTTACCTATGTTCTCCTACTTTTGGCAAAGAGTTAACTGCATTTGATTTTTAAAATGTTAAGGGAAGATGATCAGGTAATGAAACAGAGTCAAATTAATGGGATTAATGTCAAATGGTTAATGTCTTTGCAAAGTACTAACACATGGGTTTTGGTTGTGTCATCCTTCTTCAGCACCAGAACGGGCCTTATTTATATCTTTAAGACAAACATAGAGATAACTGTTGCAACTGCAGACATGATTGGTAGTCGCCATCCGTTGTTTGTCTTACAATAGGACCACAGCCGACAGACTCCACAAATCTCTTGTGAGAAATGGACCCTGTCTAAAAGAGCTCACAATTTAAACATGCAAAACAAGAGCGCGGAGGAAAAACAGAGTCAGAGAGCTCAAGGTCAAGAACAGGTATGCGATAAAGCCAGCAATTACCTAGGTCCAGATCCTTTTGCTGCTTAGTTTCATTCAAGGACTCCAAGTCTTAGGTAATTCCCATAAGAGTACTATCAGGTAAGAATAGTGGTTAATTAAGGCTGCCAAAATAATTATTGCTAAAATCAAATGGAATATTTTCAGTGTTTTAAATGAGTTTCAAACAGACCTTAAATAAGCTCTTCTAGGATCACCTAGAAAGTCCATTGCAAATCCGGATATATAGTTTAGGAAGTCTGGAATCCAAAATGTCACATTCTGCTGCTGAAGTGGTCTCATTTCCACTTTCTTAACCTTTGTTTTTCTGCTCTCTCCAGATTAAATGCAGGGTTCGAAAGCAGAGGGACACCCTTGTATCTATATTTGCATCCAGTTTTCTTCCTCTGATTTTCTAAAATAACATTTTCATTTCTGTTTGCTAAACAAAAGGCTTTATGATTAAATATCTTTTTTAACAGTCAAGAAAACATCTTCTGTTAAATGGCTTCTACAATGTTAGGGATGGACCGTTTAAAATAATCTTTTTCCCATCTTCTGTGCAATCAGTGCACTTGAATTCTAATGCAACACATTCATGCTAGAACCTGATTATATCCCAAAGCTAAAATCCTGAGTGGCAGCAGTCCATGGTATCTGACAGTATTTGCCAAAAACATGTCAGGACTCCCCTATAGTTCAAATCACCCCATAAATTCTACCCTTACACAACTTTGGTGACCTCATAGTAAAAGCATGCCTTAATGAGCAAGCAAGTGGAAACGTTCAGTAAATACATTGAATGTTTGACATTGTTATCAGTGGGTGTTCCCTGGATCGCTTGTGAAACAATCCCAAGATTGATGCAAGGCCAAGAAGTCAGCCAAATGAAACCCTTAAAAGTTACTTAAGATATTTAAATAGACAACAGTGTTTTGCTGTATTAGAATTCAGCAAAATATTTCTTAGAGAAATCAAAAAGGTATTTTTGGATTGTGAGTCATCTTCATTACTTTGAGCTTATTTTAAGTCGCTTCTAATGACATTACAGAGCTGGCAGAACTACACTGGCTTGAAGAGGAGTTCTGAGAAATAAAACATTTAAAAATCTTCAAAATCTTTGAAAAAGTCCACCAACTTTTCAATCTTCCCAAAAGTTTCTGCCCTTAGGAAAATCTATCAGAAAAAGAAGTTTGACTCCAGAAAGCATCAAAGCAGTGAATCCTTTGTAAGTGTGTGGAGGACTGGGCTACATCTGCCAACACCCCACGGTGGCAGTCAGCACTGGCATGATATTGCAGCATAACTGAAAGAGAGAGAAATAAAACCAGGCGAATAAAAACAGTCTTTTTATTTCTCTGCCCTCTCCAATAATACAAACAATACCTTTTGTGCCTTTCTCCATGCAGGATATAACCTGACATTCTATTTCAGACCCTTAAAGGCCCATGCACACAGTGGGGCTTATCCACATGGCTTCAGTGGCTTGAGTGGCATGTGGAAGAAGAAGAAGCAATTAACAACTTCATGTCACAACCACCCTGCTTGTCCTTTATACCCACGCTAAGGATTAACCCCCAACTCTGCAAACATTTCACATCCCTGGTTAGGTACCTGATTCGCTCACCGAAGTGAATGGGATGACTCAAGGGTCATACAAGGTGCAGAGGACATACAGAGCAGGGACTCGGTTTGGAAACTTCATGTTAATGTATCTCTCATCACTAGGCAAGAAACTTTAAAAGTCTTGTAACGAAGCGTACTAACAGCAAGAAGTGCAAAATGCTGATTTTGTGACCTGCCAGCTTGCACTTGTTCAAAAGAATTGCCTGTTGCCTTGGCACTCAGACTATCTCCACCGCATAATTCACATTCATAAACGGAAGAACATCAGTGGAACACCCCAGATGACAGATTTGCGATGGCTTGAGCTGAAAGGAACTTGCTGCCTAAGATTACAGGTACTGGTCTGGCCCTACAGGTTGGCTATAATCCTGCTCGAAATGGTGGTAAAAATGATGGATTGCAACCACATGTATGCACACTACATTACTGTGTAATGAGCTGCACTGTACTGCATGTTTTTCCTCCAGGAACAGCCACCTATGTCATTCTTTGTAGTTTTCTTTTTGCAGCAGAACATCACAGTTTGTTAACGAACATCTAAAGTTTGGGGCCGGATGTATAGAAATTTTAGAGGGTTCTACAGTCCCTCCCCAAAATAGGTAGTAACATTGATTAGCACAAATTTCCCGCTTTCCCTTCTAAGCTGTGGGATTCCAAACCCGGCCACGTCAGTGAGGGCACTCACAAACAAACACGCATGGCAGGCAATGCAACGCAACGCAGCTCCCTACAGCCCTTGTGCCCTCAGCTATATCCTACTTCTTGTGTGACCTTAACCTAATCTGATGGTCAGACTTTGAGCAGTGTCGAAATGCCTTAAAAAAAACACAAGCATGTAAAGGGATGTTCCAAGTACCTAAATAAATTAAGTCCTGTTGCTAACGAAGAACATGACTCATGTACCTAGATAGTACGATCTACGTATGAAGTGAGGCAAGAGTCTGGGCTAAGAAATAAGCGGGCTGATATTTGTACCTGTGCTGAATCCCGTGGCACTGAAGAGGATCCTGGCAGAGCTCACTGGTCTAGGGGTTTTTTCCTCAGAAAAATAATGAAGCTTATTTTCGTTTTAATCCCTGTTTTTCAACGGAGGGCTTCACACAGCAAACACCTTAATGGAAATAAGTGATACTAGCCATTATGTGAGAGATTGTAATGATTTAGTAATGATTTTTAATGGAGGCAAAAAGCTATATTGCAATAAGCAGAAAATATGTTTAGCCTATTATAGCCAATGCCAAGGATAAAATCCTCCGCGACTCCTCCGCACACACACAAACCAGATGCTCTCAGGCCCAGCTGCAGCCTCCATTTCACCAGTTTATCTGATTCTTCTTCAGTGAGTAATTGCATCTTGTCTTGCTTGTAATCTAATTCCATCCATTATCCAGGATGGATAATTTCCAGGGATGCAGTACAGGGAAGGGAATGTCTGCAAAAAAATAACAAGCATGCAAATCCATTTTCTGATACAGGCAGCCCACTGCCTATATTCTAACACATGCTCTTTTTTTCCTTCTGAATATTCAAAAAAATAGGAAAATGAGGAACAAGCCACTACTTGAATATCCAGCATTTACACATGCTGCGTGGTCAAGGGGAGTGTGTAAACTGCGCTGACACCACTGCATGCTGACCAATATATTTCCTTCTGCTCTGTCTGACTCTGTTTCTTGTCTCCTGCTAGACACGAAGCTTGTCTGAGTTAAACGAAGCAGCCTCAGGCAATCACATTAGCCCTTTTTGGAGAGACAGATCTGTCCTCTCCTCAGCACTCCTCTCATCCTGTCTTTTTCACAGAATCCTGGAATCACAGAATCCCAGAATGGCTGAGGTTGGAAGGGACCTCTAGAGATCACCTAGTCCAGCCCCCCTGCTCCAGCAGGGACACCCAGAGCACGGGGCACAGGGTGGCAGCCAGGCGGGTTGGGAAGATCTCCAGAGAAGGAGACATTGTCCCTGTGATGCTCTCTGGGACTGAAGGATATTTTAGCAGATGCCTCCATCGTGGTGTCTGAGGATTCAAGATTCAGCTGTTTGATTGATCTGACTAGTGACTGCATTTGGCAGGAGCAAAGGGGAAGATAACCCCTTGTCTCTACCAAGAGAAGAGCATAAACACAAACGCAAGGCGTCCTCTTTCCCAAGGTATAAATCAACCCTTTAAGCTCGCAGCCTTGAGGGAACTGTGTGCGTTATCCATAAAATCAGATTGTTTATGAAATTGCCTGTTTGTTTAATTCGACAGTGCGCTTGTGCCTTGCTCATCATAAATCCTGATATGTAAATCACCTTGGAAGCACATCGCTTCCAAGCTCTTCCAAACGTACAATGATTCCCATACAGAAGGCACTAGAGAACCCCCAGTTTAGTCATTAGTGCTGCTTTTAAAGGGTATTTGCAGAGCCAGTGATGTGGCTCTTGTTCCTCTGCCAAGGGCCTCCAGGGAGGTGGGTGCAAAGCCCTGTCCTGCCCGCAAGACCATCACCGTGCAGTATGTCCGAATGTTTTCTGCAAGCCCTGTCCCCTTTTGGGAGGGTGACCAGGTGTGTGGGTCCCCCTGTGCCAACTCTGGAGCCCAGATGTGCTCCCACAGCTGTAGCACAGGGGGCACATGTGCACGTAGGGGCTGCAAGGAGCAGCACCTGAAAAAGGAGCGTTTAAGATCTGGCAACTTTAGTGCAAAGGGCTCTGGCTCGTCCCCTGTGCCTCGGCAGCACAAGCCCGCCCAAGCCGGAGCCCCAGGGCTCTTCTCGCAGCGAGTGTTTCTAATGCTACATGAAGTGGTTTGGGACTGTCCGAGTCAGGACAGTGCTGCGCTCGCTCCTCTCACAGAAGGCAGCAGCACGCGGGGTGGTAAAAAACAGACAACGGGCACAAAAGCAGACTGAAGTTAAATTAAAAAAAAAAAACACAGCGAAACATCTGCTCCGGGAGGCAGCCTGCTGGCGCGCCGACGGGAGCTCGGAGCGCTGAAACGACGCAGAGGCTTTAGCCGGCACCACACCAGCTGTGAGACGTTTTTGGCACTGGTGCAAATATTATCTGGCAAGTTGTCCCAAGCAGCTGACAAGAATGAAGAGTGACAGATATAAGAAACAGAAAATGCCAACCATATGGCGCGAATATTATGCTAATGTTTCAGGTGTCAAGCAGCAGTCAATTGTGTTTAATTTGAGTGCTCAAAATTTATATGGATTTTAATGATTATACAATTTTATACACAATTGCATTTCCATTTCCATATTGTTACAAGGATAAAGTTGCCATTTAACAATAATAGAGCCTTCACTAATTTGTTCACTGGGGAGTTCAGGCAATGTTATTGTCTTTAAGACTTGAATCCCATTTTCCAACCCTGTGGGTGTAATATTCATTTTTTTATTATTATATTATTTTTATTTAATATTCCTTCATAGAAACAGCAGCACAGACCTTGGCATCTGGACTGCTGGACACCACCGGTTTTCACAGTGTTGTTGTGTGTTTGGTAAAAGCCTGTGAGCGCTGCCGTGGTCAGGGTGCTTACGGATACGTCTCCAGCCTGCAGAGCTCTCTAGGTGCCTAAGTCCCTAAGAGCCCCCCGGTTGATGCTGTATTTACAGTGCTGCTCAGAGAAAGGGTCAGTGCTTGTCTTTGACCAGGGAGGAGTCTCACGATGAATGGGACATCTGACTTTAGACAGTGATAGTAGCTCCGCTGTGATGATTTCCTTAAGTGACTGGCTGATGAGAACATAAGCCACATCACAACATTAAAAATTGGCTGAAAAAAAATGTTATTCGCAGTAGAAACATGCTAATGTTGTAATCCTGTACTCTAGTTGACTTTGAAGATCAGGCATATAGCTGGCACAAGTTTGGTGGTACAAAAAAAAAAACCCACAACAACTGCATAGTGCATCTAAAGTCATCATTGGAAACCTCAGAGGAGGGGGCAATGTGCTAAAGGGGTGTCCGAAAGCTTAGGGTAGCTCATTCAATACTATATCCCTCTGCGTAGCACGGCAGCCCTTTTCTGCAATGAGAACCTTACATTCACAAAATGCATTAATTTGGTTATTTGGCTGTATTGATAATGAGTGCAGAAATGTAACTCAGGAGTGGAGTAGTGAGTGCTGGCAAAGGCTATGTTCCTAGCTTAGGTAAGTTACTAGGTAGCGGCCACTTTGAAGAAAATTTAAGTTGTCGTTTTTTGCTGGTTTTTTTTTTTTTTTTTTTGTCTGAATTATGCAAGACAAAATGATTTAAAATATGCTATTGATAGTCAAATCAACATCAAAATCATGTGTTGGAAATTTCCTTTTCAGTGAACTCCCTACATAATAATACTAGAGAGTTGCAGCACCATCATGGAAATGGGAAGAGCCAGAGAAGGAAAGAAGAGAAAATTCTGTTTTCCTTAGATGCACTTCACAATTTCCAGGGTTTTAGGGGCAACACATTCTGTTTTTTTTCTAGCAGGCCTTGGAGTCTGTCAAGTACAGGAGCCTCTCCTGTAAGCTGTCGCTACGCACTCGGGCCCATCACTTTAGACATCTTACAACCCCCTAATACCGCATCAGTGCCTCAATGCGGCTCTAGTAGCATGGGGCAGAGCAGCTCTCTGAGTATTTTATTTGCCAGTCTTTCCAAAGGGCATAACCAAATGCCCTTTTCATAATTATGACGTCTGGCCTTTTTTTATTTTTCTTTTTTTAATTTTTTCTCTTTGAGAATCTCTGGGCCAAGTATGCATCTCATATGTCTTTCCTATACACAGTTGTGCACTTCAGAAACGGCCGCTCACAAAGTTTTGAAAGCAATGTACAATTCATGTTAGCACAGGACCGGCACCAGTCGGCGCAGCCAAGGTTTAGTCGAACCTCTGGAAACAGCATCTTTATCCTCAAAGGAGAGCTCCTCTCATACTGCCAGGTGTGATCGCAACTAGAAGGAAAAGCAAGGACCTCCCATGTCTGCCTAACTACAGCAAAGGAGAAGCAAGGGCAGAGTTTAGGCATGGGCAGAAACGAGCATTAAGCCTCTTAAATGGAGGTGGGATGCAGCTGCTCCATCAGATATCTCTATACTTTCAGTTTAGTACTTTGTCAGCCTTGCTGTTAGACCCAAAGATAACTTAAGTCCCTACATGAGATAGCAGTGATTTAAGTTAACCTGTTTCATTTTTTTCTGAAAAGGAGCGGAGTCATCGGATCTCTGTTTGGACATGATGATCAACAGTTCTGCTGGTGGCAATGGCTGTTACATCTATGGTGAAAAAAAGATTTAAAAAAAGGAAGAATTTTTTCTGAAACACAGCAGAAAGCGAGTGGCGGAGGCTGGGCAGTGCTGAAGAGGTCGAGGACTCTTGGGCAGAGACAGGAGCCTCTTGCCTGCACTGGCACCCACTGCTGGGCTGCCTCGGGGAACTTGCTTCACGTCTCTGGATTCCTCTTCCTCCTCCCAACTTTTGTTTGTGATCTTTTAATGGCAGGACTGTCTCTTGCTGCATGTTTATACCGTGACTAGCACGATGAGGCCCTGGTTTTGCTTCAGGCCTCTAGGCACGACTGTAATACAAGTGATAAATCATCATCACAAAACAGGACGGTGCAGAGCCATAACCTGTGTCATAACTCATGGCTGGAGCATCAGCAGCACAGCGACACATGGCAAGGTCAGGGAGGCCATCGAGAGCCACAGGAAGGGACACCACTCATCAAAAGAGGGGATGCTGAATGTCTTGGAAATATTTTTAGTATCTGTCACTATTGTACCTGTGTCAGTTCACAGCTCATTTCTTTTATTGATGCCACCTCCTGACAGTGAGGATGTGGCCTGGAAAAGGATAAAGCCACACATCACAGCTGAAGGTGACAGTGGTCGACACGGTGCAATTGCCAATCCACAGCTTCTGTAGGGCTGTGTCCAAGCTGTACCGGTTGCATCCATCCAGTGCCACTCTGCAGTGGCAACGGGAGCATCAGCAAAAGCCTGGCTTTGCCTTTGCATTGCATATTCCTTACTGCCGGGCTTGCAGATGCTTGTTTGCATCCTTTCTCTTGCTCCCCTGTGCTGGGAGGAAGGCTGCGGGGTTCCCCATGCAAAGCAGTGCTCGAGACTCCCCCCGGCCCGTGAACCAGCCCAGACATACGTCAGGCTCTGCCCCACCAGGCACTCCTGGCACAGGGCGAACGGCAGACCAACGTTGCTCAAACCAGCACCCACCAACAACAGGCTTTGCCAAGGCTGTCATCGCGGCTCTAGAGTTACACATTTTTTCAGTGTCCCCTAACCTGTAGAGGCAAGGAGCCTGGGAGGACTCGGAGCGCAACAGGAAAGAGTTTGCTGCAGGAATGTGAGGAGCTGGCGGTACGAAACTCTGCAGTTATGCCCATTCAGAGAAAGTCAAGCAAGCATACAAATACCTTTAAATCTTGCATCTGGCAAGAAGGCGCTCCATGTTTTCAGCCAAAAAGTGATGCTTTGGGGAAATTTAGCTTCAGTGAGCTGAGTATCAGATGAAAATGTGAAGCGCTAGGGAATGTTCAAGCTAGGGTGTCCCTCTGTTCAATGGAAAAAATATTTTGATCTTGATGAACTGAACATTTCACTCAAAAGCAGTAATAACCAAGATCTCCATCTTATTCCTGAGGTCAGAAGTCTCAAACTATTTCTGAAATGTTTCACAAGAATTTAATCTTTAAACTGCCTCAGAAGACTGGCTTGTTTGTCATGTTGGTTTAATGACATATACAACAGCGAATATTATCATACACCAGGTTATGACTGTCTTGTCAGGAACTTCCTTAACTGACCCTGTTTGCCAGATGACACCGTTTTTCAGACAGACAATAGCAGTAAGAAGCTTTCTTTCAGAATCCAGCTCACTTTAAAAAATCTTAAATGGGATGTTGTGTACTCCAAAGGCAACCAGATCATTATTCAATTATATCGCCCAAATTGTGCATATAATTGAAAGAAAAATCAATTCCAGATTCAGATCCTGCTCTATCAGCAGACTGACTCCTCTTACTCCATCCTTGCGGTGTAAAACTCCACAACTCCAAGGAGAATTGGGCCAGGCAGCTCTGACTGGCAGAGTTAATGGTGTAAATCATGCGAACGCACAGGATTAAAATGATGCAGCAGGGAGGAAGAGAGCGGGCAGAGTGGAGGAGCAGCAGCAGGTGAAGGAGATGTGCAGCAGCTGGGCTCAGACCTCGCACGGATGCGCTCTGGCCTAAGCGAGACAGAGCACAGCGCCGCAGGCAGCTTTCCTTGGAGAGCTGTCTGGTAGTAAAGCACTTGGAGGAAGAACTTGCCTTCAGAGAATATGCCACAGTCAATGTGAAACACATGCATTAGGCACAGGGAGGCATTAGGCAGGAGAGGCCAGAGTACAGAAAAATCTGGAGGAAGAAGAGGAACAGAAAATATCCAAGCTACTGGCAGGCCAGAAGAGAAAGCAGATGCCTGAGGCTGTGCAGGAACCAGATTTGGGAAAGCTAGACACTATCTTGAAGGCAAAAGGCAGGTCAGTCTTCCTAAGGAAAATCATTCAAATAATTTACCCCTCCCATCCAAGGCATGGTGTAATTTGGCTACTGATATGTTGAAGTTAGGTGCAATATCACTAAAATATTGCTTGGATAGTCTCTTGTCTGTCATGCTACCGCTGCTGTGACAAAGGGGCTCCCTAAAGGGCACCTTCTGTCTAGGCTGACTGTTCCTGTACCTCACTGCGCAAAGGCCAAGTGCTGGCAATGTTAAGCCACTAATGCCCTTGGCATCCCATCCTCTGTTGGGATCTCAGCAATATTCAGTTGTCCCCTGAATTACCTCATTTAAAACCATGCAAAACTTATCTGTTCTGATATTGGTTTCCAAAGATCAACTTGTGGTCATCTCCCAATCCTCCTCACATACCCAGAGAGGGGGTCTTCCCTGGAAAGCCTTCCAGTTGGAAGTCACCTTATCTATCAAATCCTATGGCTTACAAGACTGACCGTGGAGGTTTTGCCCTGCGGACAGCAGCAATTTCCAATCTGCCTGCTTCTCTTGTTTGCTTTCCATTTACAGGTAGCTCACAGAGTCTGAACTTCTGTTATGGAGCCCCACAGTTTTGTGCTCATCTGGCACCTGTTAAATGAGTGAAGAACTTCTGCTTCTACATCTGCGCTTATGCTATGTTATTTTTTTTTGCTGCCATTTCATTTCTTCAACCTTAACACAGCCAAGTTTGGAATAAGGAGGGGCTGAAGCAGCCTGTTTGTCAGTGCCATCCCTGTGCAGCTAGGAAAAGTCCTCTTGACATAGCAAGTCTTGTCTAAGAGCAGGGCCAGGGCTATTTGCTCTTACAACAATCATCTCCAGGAAGGCTAGAGGACATCTGTTGAATGCTGAAGGTAATAGTCCTGACCTCCATTTGCCCTTCGTCTTCCCAGCTGTAGGGACTCACCCTGATCTCTCATTAACAGGATATTAAAAAAAAAAAACAAAAAACATTGTTTTGTTTTCCCACCTCCAGGCAGCTGCAGAGCCTTCCCTGCCCAGCCATGAGCCCTACCTCTTGGTCTCCAGAGCCTAGTGCTGGGAAGCCTACCAAAGGCCTTCGCTGGTAATCTAGGGAAATCACAGCTTCCCCTGCGCTCTGCTTCCTCTCAGCTGGAGCTTAATCTGGAATCAGCAACCAGGAGAAAGGATACGGGCTGAACTCATGGCAAAAGAATGCAAGGGAGAGCACTGACATGGCAGAAGAAAAGGCTGGGCATTATTTTGTTCCTCAGCTGTATTGCTATGTGTTGTGCCATTATCACTGTGAAGTTGTCTTAATTATCCTGCTGATTCTGAATTTGAATGATTCTGTTTCTTTGCCATGCTGGCATGTGAGGCTTGGGTTGCTCAGATGACCTTCCTTGGCTAGCTCTGCTCAACAAGCCCTTGCTGCTGACTCAGTCCCAGAGCTGCTAGCCAAATAACACATCCAAGATGAGCTGGCCTCCTTGGCTAACTTGGCCAGAGATCTCTCATATGAACCAAAAAAAAAAGAAAGAAAGAGATACAGGATGTACTTACGGGTGCAACCAGGAGAATTAAGCTAATTGTCTCTAAGCCTTGCCTTACATCTGAGGACTTCATGTTCCTCAAAGCATCTCCTGTGCTTGCCGGTTGTAGTAGCTGGAGGAAAGACATGGATCTGCTCTCATGGGGAGCATGGTCTCACGGGAAATAATGTTCTCCCAGCTCCCAGTTGCTTTGCCTAAGTGTCCCTCCGTCAGTCAATCTGATGGAGAAAGAGGAAAAGGGAATGGGAGTCAAACTCTCCCATTTACCTCAGAGCTGCAACCACCACTGATAAGTACTGGCCTATTTACATCCTTTTCTTGGTAATTTGGAGGGTCATCATCAGACATGATCACTGGTGGCCAGATCCCACTCTGATGCCAGAGCCCTGCACTGCACTGTTCCCACCGAGGCCACAGGCAAAATTCCCATCAGCCTCAACACACAGCAGGGCGTGAAATTAAGGCATAACTTTTTTAACATTTTGGAAAAATACAGATTGCTAGACACAAACTTTGAGGAAATCTAAACCTCAGGTGAGGGTGAAACCTCTGTGAAGCTGCTGTCAACTTAATTTGGCCTAATCTGTAATCTGGGGATTGAATAAAAGTAGAAAAGCTTTAGTAATTAACTTCTATCGGGTCTGAAATATAACGGGGTATTAAATACACAATCCAGCAGATGCAGGTTGTGCCAGAGACATGGTTCTCCTGGAGCATTTGATAACAGAGTATTTTGCATGATTAAAGTCAGAGTCATTGCTAGGTAGATGGATACCAGTAACACTGCAAAGGTAATTGCAGATTTCTGTCAAAAACTTCCTGACTCAAAATATCTACGATCAGACTGAAGAAAATATGCTGGTCTCAGTTAGAGAGAAAACTCAAATACTTTGGCCAGTATTAAAAGGTTTCCAATTTGCCCTGCAATAGTGGCTTTTAGTTAAAATCAGTTTCAAACTATATGCTTTCAGGATAAATTTCACGTTTTCTTTTTTCAAATGAAAGTTTCTACAGATGTCATATGAAAATATTTCTTCTATTAAATTGCTAATCATCATCTATTCTTTTTTTTAGCAGCATGGGGATCTTCATCCTTAGGTTGTTTATTCCCTTTGCTCCTTCACAGGCACTGGTCAGTTGGGATATCCATCCTCCCCATAGTTGCAGAGCAGTAAGAAAGGTCAATACTAGAGACATGAGTAAGAAAACTGCAGAGAAGTCCTATATGCATAAAATATTTTCTTTGGGTTCTTGGTGGTAACTCACGCAGTCTTTTTCTACTGATCTTTTAGATCCTTGGCATTCTTCCTGTGAAGGCCATTAGAAAACCAAGGTATTTTTATGTCTCGCATAAACAACTGTGTTATCTAGATTACGAACTGCAGCAAAAAAGAATTCTTTACATCAGTAAATTATCCCATTACCAGGAGGAGCACGCAGCAGAGCTTGTATTTACTCTGAAGCTAAATTATCTCTACCTAAGATTATTCCTACCTGGCTTATAAAAGTGTAGTAGATGCTCTTTTCCATGTAGCTGAGTGAAAACACATCACACCCCACTGTCCCTGCCTGTTTTGCTCTGCATTTCTTGATGTCAGCTCCTATATCTGCTTTACCTACCCTGCACTTGGCCTTAACATACTTTTTCCTCTTTCAGGTGCTCTCTTGAGGCCCACTTTTGCTGTAAAACTTGCGAGGAGTTAGAGGGCAATGTCTTGAATGTAGAGCAATCAAAGATATTTCTAAAATATACAAATAAAACGCACTATTGCATTCCACTCTCTGAACATTTGGGTAGTGCTGGACCTCTTGGGCTGAGCATTTCTGAGGGAAAGCTCAAAGTTTAGAGCGGTGCCTATGGCACCTTGGCTGAAAGACGAGCACTGAGGACCAGCACGCTTCCCTAGCAGCTCTGACTTTCTGAGCCACCTTTCTGTGTCTTTGACATCAACTTCTGCAGGGTAAAAATTCATGTTCACCCTGCCTGTATGTCCCCCTTGCCCTTAGGTAGTAATTAGCATGGGAATTGGGAGAATTTGGCCTTGTGATTTGGCTGAGACCAATCTCTGAATTTCAGGTGATGGCTATGAAACAGTTGCATGGGTGGTTTAACCTGTCCAGATATTATGAAGAAATGGACTCACAGATTTCATAGCCAAACATAAAGTCCTCTAGCAAAACTTTGGTTCACTTGGAGCTTGGACCCTGCAGGAAGATGAGGCCAGTGCTCAAGCACAGACTGCTGCTCTTCTATATCATGCTGTTTGGATGCAAAAATAGTTATGACCCAAAACATGAGCAGATACGTGCCTGACATCCTCTATTCAGAGGAAGATCAGTGCTTTGAGCTACCTGCAAAATGCCAGCACTAAGCAAGAGGGATTGCTGCACAACGGGAGGGGGTGGCTGTGCAACGCATAAAAACCCCAAGTGTGACACAAAGATGCAGAGTTCATGTCACACATCCATAAGGAGTGTGCAGGATCCAGTTTTGGATGCTACTGCAATCCATATTATATCACTTATTTTTCAGCTTCTGAATAAAACTGTCAGGTAGGATCAGAGTTAAGTCCAATCTAGAAATCTACATTAAAATCTCAATCTATATGACAGATTTTGAGGAGACTTGTAGCCAGGTTGTTCGATTTGCCAGCTATCAGAAGAAATCCTAGCTGCTAAATGTAAATCCTGCTTAGGTTTTCAAGTCAATTACACTTGAGGCTGTGAGTGGATCCAGGGTTTTGTTTAGGTCCCATTTCTAGTGAAGTTTAAGTGTAAAAAAAGAGTATTTTGACCTCTATTTACTGCACTGACAATCAACTACATCTTTTGTTCTAACATTCAGTGATGATTACAAATTAGTGACAAAAATGACTGTTATGGTTGTAACTGCAGTTTACTTATAAACAGCTAGATATAAAAAAATGTAATTTAAAATTCATTGTGTGCCATATTCAGGGCGAGAGTTCCTCAATGCACAACTCATAGCTGCTTAAATTGTAGTCATTACTCTTATGCTGCAATACTGTTTGTCATGATAAAGGGAAATTACTTTTCTGTCCATTACTCCTGCAAGATTAGTTAATTTACATTTGCAAGAGGCATGGAGTGGCATCTCGATTCCATAGAGATGTTTCTCAGAAGCATTTGGTAATTTAAGGTCAGGGAGAATAGTAAATGGAAGTCAACTTCAAAATTAAAATGGGGCAAGGTGTATATTGAGAGATCTTTGTACCTCAATGAACAGCAGCAATGAAGAATAAATATATCATTTGTAGACTGCCAACTTCAATGTTTGAGGAAATTGGATTTACAACCTGGAAGAGGCATGACTCTCTGCTTTGGTACTGGATTGTGAGGCTGGCAGCACTTTGAAATCATTGCTCCTGACCATATACGAGTTGTGCATGCAAATAATCTATGTAAAATATCCTACCATTTGGGATCCTATCTTCTCCCTTCTAGGTGATTGTTTAATCCCTGTTCGGATGATAGACATCTGGGGCCAGACGCATGAGAAGGAATGTCATCTAATTATTTTTATTTACTTACTCACTTAGAAAGTCTGGGTGAGTTTTAGCCCACCTGACTGGAACACCCACCAGAGGCACCACAGATCCTGATCCTAGCGGCATAATTCAAGGTGCTGAAGTTTGGCAGCTGCGTTCCTCACTGGGGTTAGGGTTACTGAGGGAAATGGTGTCCAATGTGCAATGCGGGGCTCCTCCACTGTGCCTGCGAAGCTGCTGCAGGAAGCAGTGCTGGATTTAGTGCTGCAGATGGGCAGGCTGGGTTTTCACCTGCTTCCACGCCTGCAGCGGGATCAGTTTGCTTAAAGCACCTCTAAGCTGAGGTCAAAGTTTGGTTTGTTTTTTTGTGTGTGGGTTGGGCAGACATGCCATGCAGGAGTACTGCCACTGCCTGTGTGCAGCCGGCACAGCAGAGCCTAACCTCTGGATGTTACTGCAAACACCAGGACGAAATCCCATCAGCACAGGCATGTTAGAATATGTTGATACCAATATGCTCATCAAACACGGCCATCACAGTTCCCATAGTATTTTGCAATATTTTAGAAGTCAGCCTCTGCCAAATTCCAATAAAGATAGTCACATTCCTCCTAGCCATGATTATCCTCTACAAACAACATGAGATGGAGTATCCTTGTCTTTCCTTTCCAGCCTAAGCTGTGTGCAGTGGTACTGTGCTTCAGTGCAGAATGTTTCAAAGGCAGGAATGACACAGCAAGGAGTCCTCAGCAGACTTTACAAACCATTTGAGAGCACCCCAACAGCATATGAACTCCATTACCAATAGCTTTAGTGAATGTGCAACGCTGCCAAACCCCAAATCGCCAAAGTCCTAAGCCAAACTCTCTGCTCCAGCCGCCTTTTACAAAGCACTTTTACACACTACTTAAAATCATGAAGGTTTATAGTTCCTTTAATTATTGCATTTCAGTGGCCTTGATTTTGAGATGCAACTTCTGGAATAACCTTACAAAAAAAGGTAAATCCTCACTTGTTTCCAAGAATCAATGTTTTAATTCAAGGTATCAAATTTAATACAGTCTTAAATTCTGTTGAACCTGTTATAAAAAAAATGTAAAAGTTGGCAATGCTGAACAAGCAACAAATAAAAGTAGGAAATACTAAATGACTAAATGATTCAATTTTCTGCCTCTCTCCAAATGTAAGTGCCATAGATGTAGGTGCCATGTTAACAATAAAAGATTCTTTTGCTTCAGATTGTCTATTTTCCTGTGTTTTAACTTGGAAAATCTCCAATGTTTAGAGCCGCCACCAGAATACCTCTGCCCTTTCAAAACAAAGCACTTCTCAGGAACTTATGACCATATCCACTCGTCTCTCCTTTTACTGTGTGAAATTGGAAGAATTTCTTAAAGATACAGGTGCATGAAACTACACAACGACCCTCTAAGAAAGCATCTCCATTGCAAGACACCTGCCAGAACACGAGAGGCATAGGGAAGCTGACTGACTTGCCCACACGGGAAGGCTGTAAAAAATCCGGGAGGAAAACTCAGACCTCCTGACTCCTACTTCTGTACTAGCCATTAAAACTTAGAAGAATGTTTTTGAAATGCTATTTAACATATTTGTGTATATGCAGACACATATTTATATGTATATAAATGGACCCTACAAATGACATTCATTTAGAAAGCAGAAGGATTTCTTTTATTGGATTTTTGTTCATATTTTCATGTCAGTATTTCTCTCATCATTGAGGGCCTTAATGGCACATGCACTACTTATATGTAAAGATTTAAATAGTGAACCCCAATATTAACAGAACCTACAAATTATAAATTGTATGAAAATACACATGTATATGCAAGCTGTGTTGTGCTACGCAACTGTGCAGCAAACCAAAAAAAAGAATGACCTTCCCTCGGCATGAAGACATCATGTATACTGAAGAGGAGGAGAGGAAACAGAGGAATTTGCTATGATGGGCAGATAGGTAGAAATATTTAAATGAAATTAAATAAACCTTCAAAAAAGTTTCATTTTGAGAAACCTCCAATGACTCTGTGATCAGCAGTTTTGGAGACAGTCGCTCTAGTGACCATTCTAGTCATTCAGGTCCAAAACCTTTTCTTGGAAAGTTAGAAATTTGTTAGCTGTCTGTACAAGTTGAGCACTTCATGGTAAGGGACATCAGTGTCCTGCTAACAAATTAAGAACTTCGAATTTACTTCACTGAGAGCAAAATAGATGTGATTTTTGAAAATTTCTGTTTGAAATTCTTACAGATGATTCCCAAAACGCTTACCAGATTTTTTTTCTTTGGCCTCTTTGGAATGTTAAAGTCAGTGCCACTTGTTTGCTCACACACTTAAGTCTTTAAATATACCGTTTTTGTAAGTGCTTAATTTCTTCATTTGTGCCTTAGCAATAATAAGCGAGGGAAAGGGCCTTAGCCTGTTCTCTACAGAAGGACAGATATATCTTAAAGCATCTGAGCTGCTTGCTCTGTAAGACTTGTAAACTGCTCCTCTTCATTTGCTAGGCAGGACATGGCATTTCTTTCTCAGCTATGTCTTTCTGGCTCACAAAAAGACTCTGGATATGTGCATGCCACACTCTATGGTTAAGAAGCTTGTGACAGAAATGGATTTTAAATGATGCAGAAAAAAAATCAATTATGACTGTAAAGTCCTTAGGAACAACTGCTTTAGGTCCTCTAAGTTTTCTGGAGTTCTGCCTTTTGATACAGGGAGTATTTTCCTCGCTTCTGCCCTTTACAGTTGTGTGAACCCTAAAACCCTAAAGATGTGGCTGCCTTTGGCACAAGTACACACCTTTTCTCTGAGAACCCACAACCAGCAATTTAATCAAGGTAATTTAATTTGTCTTCAAAACAATGTATTATGCATTAATTAAGGTACCTTAATTTGTCTTCAAAACAAAGTAGTATTCATTTTCCCCAAGGCACAAAACTTAGCACAGGGGTAACAAACAACATCAAAGGTACGTGATTCTTACTCATACCTTCATCTGCCCCCTGCCAGTTTTTGTACTTTCTCATTTTCAGCTTCAAGAAGTGTTTGGGTAATATTAAAACAAGTCTTTATGACTCCAGCGTGTTTTCTGTTGCCCGTAAAACCCTTTTTTTCACACAGACTCTGGACATCCCTTTCAGATAACTCAAGATCCCAACTGTGCAAAGATGTGATACTGCAGCATAGCACTTCTCAGGACTTGCAAACCAATAATTTTACAAGGCTTGCAGCCAGGATCTCTCTTCTGTCCACAAACCTACCAGATTGCAAGCACTTTTTCACATATGCTAGGCCAGAGCTTCTCTTTTTCTGCATCATTCCTTTCACAATCATTACTGACTTAGCTATCTAACAGATATCCTATCTCACCAATGCATACTTGGAAATAGACTATTCATTAAAAAAAAAATCAGATGGATATTTTTCCCTTTTCTTGCTGAAATTATTTCTTTTAAGATAAGAACGTGGGCTGCATTCTTGTCATCAGCATTAGAGGCAACAGAATCATAAACATGAGAGTGGGTTGATCCACTTTATAAATCTTAATAAAAAAAATGTAATTAGGATGTATACATCAGATGAATACTTTGTGTTACAGGTAAACCATGTGTCCATACAGAAAGAACTGTGTACTTTGTTATTTTGGAGTAATGCAGCACTATTATGGAGAACCTGCCCACACTGCACAAACATAGCCAAGTAATGACAAAATGTACTTAAAGAGAAACTATTTTAGCTATAGTGGGGGTGAACCTCAGCATCATATAATCCCCTGTGGACTGCTAGATATAAATGCATTTCATTCTAGGAACTTGTGTAGTGCCATAGCAGAGTAGGGACTCCTGTTTGTCAGCCTAGTGGGGGTTTCTTGGTGACGCTGAATGGTTAGAGATGCTAGTGTCACTGGGAACCTACCCAGCAGGCAGCTCTTGTAGTGAACTTGTCAGAAATTAGAGCATATCATTTTTGTTTCCTGTCCAGTGGAAGCAGGAAACGAGCCCCATGGCAGGTCTTATGTAGAGTCCTCCCTCTAAGATCAGGCATTTCTTTCATAGCGTTGGCGTTTTGAACCAGCAGAGATGCAGTGTTGTTGGTACAAATCCCACTGAATGGAGTTTGTTAGCCTTCCTTTGACCGACAGTGGAATGATAAACTGCCTCTCCCATCTGAAACACAGCCAATCTATTCCTTTGGGATAAATTTCATGAGATAGGACGGAGTGTCCAGATAGCCACACAAAACCTCTGCTGTCTTTAGGGCAGCAACTCTGGAATATCCTACCACACAGAGGGGGGAAATCAAAGGCGTCATTAGGAAACCCCACCTCTAGTACAAAATAATCATGTTAGTCTCTCTGCGACAAAGACTCGGGAGTTATTTTTTTGTGTAGGTGGCTATGGGAACAATGTGGTTATCATTGCAAAGCAGAAGAGGAAACAAAACTTTCTTCAGCAATCTGGAAACAGCTTCTAGGAGATCCCCAAATACCACAGAGAGCAGCACTTTCACAGCAAGAACAGAGCTTCCTAAAACAATGTTACCAGCAGAGAATAACAGAAAATGAAAAATTGCTGAGAGAAAAATAAATTTTTTCAGAGTAGAATGAAGGCACATGCACTTTATTGATTGAGGTATATGCCCAAGGTCTGGACAAGGTACAACAAGTTGTTGAATTTAACACCATTATGAAAAACTGTGCATGACTTGAACATACAAAACTGAAGGAAAAATGGCAAAATATACCTGACATTATACTGTTTCGTCTTTTCTTTTCGAATAAGCAAAGGTAGAAGTTAAAGCACAACTGGGAGACAGCAGCACAACAGCAGGATTTCTGCTAGCAAAATTTATAAATGTAGTATCTCTCTGTTTACGTCTTAGCCCAGCCTGGCGCAGATGCCAGCTGGTTATAGGGAGCCACATTCCAATTCCAGGCATGCTGGAATGAGGCCAGGGTAATATTATTGACTTCAGTGAAGTTACTCTTTATTCATACTTGTGTGGCTAAGAATCTGGCCCGTTGTGCGTAGGTAGCACTTGCTAGCAGAGAAAACAGCGCCAAAGTAAGGGAACAAAAGAACTAGACCATATCACAGGAAGGGGAAAGATTTTACATCATGAGGGTTATTGAGACCCTCCAGTTTAGGGACTTTATTAGCATTTAAAAGACATGCAACTGAAAAGCATTTCTGGGAGTTCTATTGTTTTGATTTTTTTTCACACTAATTTGCTGTTAGAAAAAATGGGAAGAAATTTGATAATGAGAGATTTGATTTTAGTGTTGAAATAAGAATACTACAATTTGTTCAATACAGAATACTAATTCCTTGTACTTTCTTTGGCAGTTTGTGCCAAGACTTCTTCCATTTAGGATTTCCTCTTCAGATCGACTAGGAGGGGCTCTCTGGATGAATCATGTTGAGTTTCATGACTTTCTCTGCAGGAGTACTTTTGTGTCAGCACCACATTCAGCTTTTAGAAAAACTCTGTGTTTTGGCTTAGCAGACAAAACCAGGGTTTCCCTGCTACAGTGATCAAAAAAAAAAAAAAAAAAAATGGAGGAAAAGAATGAAAGGAAGGGAAATTTAGCATCCCTATATTATTTCAAATATGCTCAGATTCACTCAGTGGTCTGATGATGCTGTAAATCTGACTTTAGAGATCCCAGTGCTGTAACAAAACTATTTCAACAACAGGATGTAAAAGTACCAAGATGATATAGATGTACTACAGCAGCTCATTTGGTAAAGAAATATTGACGTTTAGTTTGCTCTAGACAATGAAATGAGTTGCCACTTTGCCTGCTGTATGAAGTTGGTACGTGCTCCAGGTTATATTCTCCGACTAACTCAACAGAAATGCAACTGTACACGGGGAAGGTCCGAGTCCCACGTAGCTCTCAGACCCAGTGGGACACTGCAGTAATTCAGGTTTGTGGGGCTGCGTGATTTGGAAGTGTCCAGATTCAGGATTAATGATGGTGGGTCCAGTGCTGCAGACAAGGACCTCTGCAGCACCAACTCAGCAATATTTAATTTTCATATCACCTTTTTATGGAAAATACACTTTTTATGGAAAATACATGTCAAATTAGGAAGGATGTTAAATTGTTTTGGATAGCTGGAAGGAGCTGTGTAACAACCTTGTCTGGATTTAAAACTAAAGTATGTATCTCAACTTTTACCAACATCCTCCTGAATCAAGAAAAGTTCCAAAATATAGCTCTTTTTACTCAAGGTCAAATAACATTCTAGGATTTTATTGGTCATTGGAGACTTCCCATAGGAACCTTAAAATATCACAGGTCTAGAGTCCCAGTCTGCCTGCTGCTTGTTATTGGTTTGGACTTTTTAGTGGGTATCAGTCCCTTGAGCTCTCCCAAGTCAAACTATTTCATTATTCCTATTTGAACATATGCAAGAAAGAGCAGTTTATTAATGTTTCAGCTACCACAGTAGTTATCCTGTGCGCTCGTAACTAGTAGTTAACCTTTTGTTTAAAAATATTTCTAAAAATCTGCATCACAGAAGACACTAATTTCCCACGATCATCATTAATTGGCCGGCTTGCCAGCACCTGATACCACCAAGTTTCCCATCTAGTGAGCGCAGTGCCCCACGACGGTCACAGCAGATTTCAGCCTAATTCCTCTTCACACAGAAGCAAACACCAAATGACACTCATGACAAAGACACATAGACCAGCCTGGCATTTGCTGATATCTCCCAGGAGATCCTCCCTCAGCACCAATAGTCCTGCTCAAACACATTTTCCACTGGCATAGATAATTTGAAGCCATTTCCATCCAGACTAATTGCATTCACTGAAAAGAGCATCCTCCTTCCCAGTATACATTTATTAGTCCTGCCACAAATGCAGCTAACACTTTGTGAAGTTTTCCAAAGCAATAATTATTTCATCTTAGGAGAATTTGCAACAGCTTCCTTGAAAATGCAAAGATATTATGCAGGCAGAGATACTCCATGCAAAGTTGCACACTAAAAAAAAAAAAAAAAAGGAAAAGAATAAACAAAGTAGGAGTTTAACTGATGTTTAAATTCCACTCACAGTTTGGAAGTCTAAGCATAAAACTTGTTTTGCAGTCGTAGCTCCCAGCTGTCTGGAAAGATAATGCAGTCCATCAGATATCCCGGGTTTGTTTTCTTGCATAAAAATATAATCTGTCATAGGCACAGAGGCTGCTTTCCAAGGGCCGGCCCCTTCTGGCTCGCGCCAATAGGAAGACCTGGGAGCACGTGTGGAAAGCGGCTTCCCCGCCGCCTGTCACGGGCAGCAGATGCTCCGGTGACCGAGGTGCCAAACTGGTGCTGCTGCTGGGGGGGAAACGCAGCGCGGGGCTGGGGCGGCCCTGCTCCTCACCCTGCCCGAACGTTGTTTTTTTTCTTTTTCCCCCCATAGTTTTAAATATGACTCTTATCTTCACTAGTATTCTGATCCTGCTTATGGCTTTTTATCCCAAACTTCACCCTTGCAAAAACATGCGCTCGGAACCGCCCCCTGCACCGTGCCGGTTCTCCTCAGGGCACGCGCGGGCCCGGCAGCACCTGCAGGCTCCGGGGGTTCCGGTGTTTTGAGGGCAATTTGCTCCCTCGCTCTGCCCCTCGCTGTGCCGTGCTCCCTGCTCTGCGCTTGTCCCCGCTTCCAGCCACGTCCGCGTCTCCCCGCATGGCCAGGCGAGCTCCCTGTACTCCTGATGGAGACAGCGGACATTTCTTCTCAAATCTGTTTGACCTGACAATGCTTGGATTTGAACGATTTAGAAAACGCCCCTCGAGCCCTGACGCCCACAGCTTCCAGGCTAGCCCTGTGCTACCCCTTCTTGCATAACCAAGGGGTAGGAAAATGCCTGTGCATTAGCACAGGCTGAAAGTGTAGCAATAGTAGTGTGCAAAGTCAAAAGTCAGGGCATTAGCATGGGGAAAAACATCTCTAGGGTTGTTTTTAGTTCTGGGAGCTTATTTACAAGTCGCAGCATGCTGAGAAGGGAAAGAGTAAACACAATGAGGCTAACCTAGGCCTTGCCAAGCTGAAGTGTGAGATGTAAAGGCCTCTCACACTCATATCAGCGTTGCCTTTATTAATGCACAGTATTAATTTTACCAGAGTAAATTGCTTTCCCTCACAGACAGGACGTAGGATACAAAGTGAACTGGTTATAATGCAAAATGCTTAGCTTTAGTCTATGATTAAATTGCTGTTTCAGTTGAAACTACTTTTGTTTCTAAACTCTAACTTAGTAGACTAATAAGTCACTAAAACTCATTTTACTTTTTTTCTTAATGGTGAATATAATTAGGTTGACTAAACATTTTGACAAAACTCATTTTTCAATGCCGCCAAAGCCTTCAGCTTCTCAGAGGAAAGAATATCCACAGAGAGCACCTAAGGAAACTCGATACCCACAGATCCATGGGCCCTGATGGGAGGCAGCCCAGAGTGCTGCGGGAGCTGGCGGATGTCATAGCTAAGCCGCTCTCCATCATCTTTGAAAGGTCCTGGAGAACGGGGGAGGTGCCGGAGGACTGGAAGAAAGCCAATGTCACGCCAGTCTGCAAAAAAGGCAAGAGGGAGGACCCGGGCAACTACAGGCCAGTGAGCCTCACCTCCATACCCGGGAAAGTGATGGAACAGCTCATCCTGGCAGTTGTCT
>VZSV01000114.1:1039801-1057709 GCA_013398735.1 Nothocercus julius
GGGTGCCAGAGCCCTGGAAGAGGCTGCCCAGGGAGGTTGTGGAGTCTCCTTCTCTGGAGATCTTCCAAACCCGCTTGGACGCAGTCCTGAGCCACCTGCTGTAGGTGACCCTGTGTGTGCAGGGGGTTTGGACTAGATGATCTCTAGAGGTCCCTTCCAACCTTAAGCATTCTGTGATTCTATGATTCTATGAAATACCAAGTTTGATGAACTTGTGCATGTAAAATAAGTTCTCAACACTTCAAGATATCCATGTAAAGGGACAGAGGACAGACAGCTTAAAGTAAGAGGAAATTTTTAGCATGAACCATGAGTTGTGCTGGAAGTGGTTTCTTTTATACTGTGTTGTTTGGGGTGGGAGTGGCGGGAGGGAACATGACTGTGATAGAATAGAATGATTATAGAGATAGAATGGCTATGGTTGGAAAAGACCTTCAAGATCATGAGGTCCAACCATGAACCTAACACCACCATGCCTACTAAACCATGATGGACCATCTTTGAAATGTGCAAGGTCTTCTTCAGGTATGCAAGAAAAAGAGAAATAATTTCAGAGCTCAGGGAGGCCATGCAGCGCTGGCTGGAGCCCCCGTGCCCGCTCTTGAGGCTCTCCCATGTCCCCAAGCCAGACCAGATGAGAGGTTTGGCGTTGCGTTGACTCACGGGGAGTTTTGTACCTGGCTGAGCGCCAGTGAGGCAGGACAAGTTTTAAAAGGACCTGGTTTCCATTTTCCTTTTCACATCCTACTCAAGAGAAGGCTTCCTGCAGGTATCCGTTCTCCCCATCCCTTTATGCTGCAGCCGAAAAGCCCATCTGCAAATCCACGTAGGCACCGGAGTGCTGGCGCTAAACTCCGGAGCGCTGGCACCAGCTGCAGCATGAAGGGGACAGCAGGGCCCGCAGAAATCACGTAAGACCTGGGCAACTCCCAGGCTGCCAGCCTCCGTTAAACACACACGGCCAAACAGTGATTTAAAGCTAAGCATTGCTACATTAAAAGCTTAATTTTAACAAGCCACCACCACAGCAGTTCCAGTCCCATCATATCTGTCAGCTTATTTACTTACCAACACGAAGGTGCTTCCCTTAGGACACACGTGTCATCTATTAATTCACGTTTCTCACATCTCACTGGCAAGTTGTTTTTTTCTCCGTTCTAAACATTTTTTTTTCCTTTCCTCCTAGTCCTGATTACGCCTGGCTGTGTCATACTAAATTCCTGTTCCTCCTTAGTATTTACAGCCTACAAATATTTGTAGACTTATCACATCACCTGTGAGCAACTGCTTAGCCAAGAGGTGTGTATTTTCCTCCTCATTAATCTACTCCTCCAGTCTCTCTTTTTCTGCTCTTTCCTATACAGTTTGCACTTTGTTTTGTCTGTTTTTAAAAGTCAGTATAAAGATTTTTCTTTTTTTTTAAGAACAGCAGTAGCTCGGTGAAAATAAAGGTATAATGAGGAAGGTTTAAGGCAAATTCGTATTTGAGCTGACCAACTTTAAACTTCATTTCTTTTTTATGTGCTACTTCTGTTTGGATGACTAAAGCTTTACTAAAACCCTGGTATTGCAAGCTTTTGCATTCACTTTTGTCAAACACAATAATAATTCCTTGTCTTTAAAAGACCCACTGACTTTTGGTGAGGCTACTTAAACATGCGGGGAAATACACAGGCAAAAACCTCAGGACACTACGGAGACTCCAGGTCCCTTGTATTAGTCCCTACTAGAGAGTTGGGGGCTCTGTACCTGAAGTACAGAGCCAAGCAGGGCTGCAAGCAGGAGGAGACTTCAGACCTGCCTGCAGCAGCAGCCAAATGTGAGCAATTTAGGACCTGATTCATTGGTATTTATTCAGGACTCGGTACATACCCAGTACCTGCAGCAATTTCTCTATATATCTTCAGTACTTTACCTCATGGCCCGTGTACAAATATCTGAGTAAAGAGAGGCATGTTGCAATATCCTTTCAATATTACATGTTTGCCTCCAACCTTTGCCGCTAGACATTACAGGGTTGCCTATGTCACAAATAGTACTTTGCTGAGGATCCCACTGGATTCTCATTGCACCTACAAAGGTTTAGTGAGAACTGAGGAGAGAAAAAAAAAAAAAAAAACCCAGACAGTTTAAATAAGGGTTGTTTAGACCTGAGAGCAGCGGAGGAATGTCCTGGGTTTGTTGGGAGCTCCTAGCATTGCATCAGATATCTGTTTCTCAACCTTTCCTGTTTCTTGGACGCCCTCAAATTCAGACCATAACTTCATGGAGGTGAAATTCCTGTATAGATGATGAAGGATTGGAGGAGGATTTGGAGCTCCCCTTAGTCTGGAATACTTTGTGTTTTTGATGGGGTTTAGCTCCTTACAGACCCTAAGAAAGAATAGGGGTAAATTTCCTCCTCCTCCTGTACAACTCCCTATTACTGGCTATTCCCTTTGGACTACAGTTTGGTAGTGTGATGTAGAAGGCCAGAGAGAATGAGATATGTAATTTTATTATGGTTGTATTATGGCATTTTTTCTTTTAATCACATGAACTAAAACAAGGTGAAATGCTTCCTCTGATATCTCTTCAGCTGCAACTTTTCTTTATGGCTCTTTTACCATTCAAAGGCAAGCAAAAAGCAACCTAAGCTAACAACATGGAAATAAGTTCTTTAACAATAACAGAAAGTTGTTTTGCAGTAATTTGCAGGATCTTACGGTTTAGGCCAGTCTATGATCGTTGTTATATCATGAAGTTTGTGGCACACTTTCAATGGTCTCTCCAAGTCTTGAAATAGCTGATGAAGTTTTCCATCCAAAAACCTCATAGCGAAGATTTTTAAATACCTGAACAGAATTCAATCACTTCACTCTAGAACAATTTCTGTAAGACTGTAAAAAGAACAAAAATGTTTTTATCTAAAGTTCACTATAACTCAACAAAAGGCAAGAATGTCTTCTGATGGGTATAATTAGCATTTAATATCTCATATACTTCTATCAGCTTCATAGATATATTTTATTTTTTTCCCTAGATAATATCTGTAAGTAACTGGAAGTATGGTCCAACTCAGAAAGTCATTCTAGTAAGGAAACAATTACTGAGCTCCAATTTCTTTCAGAATCTAAGGTCTAATTTCTGGTTTGGAAGATTTTCATTTTTTTTTCAGTAAGGTTACTAGGTTTGGGGCCCAGAAAAACTGTACTTTGAGAAGGAATCCAAATATTCTAAAGAGAACTTCTGAGGGCACTGGTTACATAAATCAGCTGAGCCAGTTCCCCTCAACAATATAACACTTGTAAACATGATAGTGCCTTCCATTTTCCATTAATATGCAGCTATCAGTTGGTGAGTCACACTATAAAGCATTTAACAACTGTTCTCATAAATACCATACACCATCTGTTAACTGAATCAAAGGGCTACATGCCAATTTTGCATTTAGATTGAAAGGTCTGCTTTAAAATTACTCCAGCAGTCTCAGAGTTTACAGATATTGTAAAAAATGAGTATAGAAGCATGTCATATTTTATTCAATTCCCAAAGAGCAGAGCTGAGAAAAAAATATTTTTATCCGGTGAGATACTTTGACACTCCACCATTTGTTCTTATTATAAGTCACAATTAAAGAACTTAAGATTTTCTTTATTCATGAGGGAAACACTAACCTACTATCTCTTTTTCTTATTCATTATCAGAAACTTCTCTGTATTAGAATTCTGACTGATTTAGCTTGCGATGAAGTGTTCTGACACACCCAAAATACAACAGAAAGTTTTCATATTTGTTTGCTGAAGTGACCTGAAATACTGCGTTTCACAGCTGCTCAATATAAAATTCCATTTTGTTATAATGGCACATCACCTCAAAGGAATGCTAGCTCAAGCCATCACTCAGTCCCTCAGGCTGGACATGGATTAGGTCATATCTTCTTTAACACAAGCAGTCACAAACATCCTGATGCCTCTTGCAGCTCACTCAGCGTTATATTATGATACAGATACACTAATAGGGCAAGATATACTAGCTTTGGCCATCGTCACTGCATTGGCAACTCTTATGCAGATGGAATTCAACTTCTTATCTTGTACACTATGTGGTTTATTGTGAATCTATGCAGTGCTGTAGGCACGATGATGTAGATGCATATGGTGAGGACACCAGTGGGAAAGGGTTTATATGTCTAAAATATGCACTAATTAGTGTAATAGAGTGTACTTGTCCTAACACACTTTGTTATGTATAAATATGCCAGGACTCAATTTTTAAATGAAAAACAATTAATATCTACCCCTTTCACTGAAGCTGCCTCCACTCAACTATAGAGGCTGAACTTAAGCAGATTACATTCCACAGGTCCTAGCTAGAAGATAAAAGAATAGTGGAGCTGACTGAAAGTGACTGAAATGTCACATGGATATCTCAAGATTAGGATATAAGTATTCATCAAGTGAATGCTTGAATATTTTTTTTCGGAGAGGGTTCCCCCCTGTGCACAGTCTTAGAACAAGGGCTACCTGTAGAGAGAACTGCTCTTCTGCTTTCCTGCTCCGGGGTAACTGCTACCTTCTAAGGGTAAATGTTACCTTCTAAGAGCAAACAACCTCCTAAATATCATTGTTTTTCCACCCTTACCCTATCTCTCCATAAACTCTACATAGTGCTATCCTGCTTCTAGAGACCAGATTGACACAAGAGATCCTTCATGCACTTATGTATAACAGCTTTGCGTCTCCCCAGAGAGAGATTTGGGAATTTCTTTTTGAGAGATGGGACCCATCTGTCTTGAAAAACTTCACAAGACAGGATTCTAAAAACAGTGGGAACATCTTCCAAAAAAAAAAAAAAAAAAAATGTCTTGCAGAGAAATATTGAAAACTTAGAATGGACTCTGGAATACAAAAATTTAAGCAACCTCTTATAGGCAGTCTGCTACTGGAGATGTTGCTTTATTTATAAAACTCCAGACAGTAACATTCTTGGAGGGTTCCTTTATATGCAGTACTTGATAGTACCATTTTTTTTGATCCATAAAAGCAACAACATACATTTTGGCTCATTTTGAACTGATGGCTATAGCAGTAAGAATGAATCTAAGGTCTAAGAGATCATACTGTACAGCTGTGACTAGAAAGGAGAGCCATTTTATTCTCAGACAATCTCTTCACAAAGTAAAGCTCCTAGAAATGAAAGGAGAGGCTAAGATGCACAGGAGAATGCATAAGAGGACACGTAAGAGATGTCATGTTCCTTATCCAGTCTAATGGCCATAGTTATAGCGAAAGCAACATTGAGATAACGTGATTGTTCAGGACCTACAAAACAGGGCTCCAGCATGTGAGACCCATACAGCACCAGTATCCCACCACCTCTGGAAGGCTAATATTGTTGTTCTGTAAATTTTATAATCTACTATTTTTTATTATTTCATTTTGTTCTTGCCTCTTACAGCAGTATGTTCTGTTTTGATTAGAAACATGCTGCAATGTAAAGTATTTTAAAAAAATCAGTTGAACTTAAGAAGTTCTGTATCTATTCATCTCCTCCTTGACCTTCGCTGTCCCAGAACAAATGAGTCACTGTTCCTTGTCATGTCTCCACATACCAAGTTCCCCCAACAGAACAGCTCTGACCCACCAACCTTACTCCCTAACCTAGACTTTCTTAGAGACAGAAGTTTAAGCTGGTGCTGAACTTCCTTCAAGTCCAACCCACAAAGTAAGTGCTCAGTTGCAGTCTGGAGCTTGGTTAACAAGCCTCAGATTGCTGCTCATGGGCTCCAGACATGTGCAGTGCTATGGAAGGATCCTCATTCTTGTACTGGATTTCTCATCATACCACAGATTTAAACAAAATTTGCAATCCTCACATGCGGCCATAAAACTAAAATCTCTTCATTCTATGAATGATAGTATTTTAAAATTGCTGATTATGAGCCGATCAGTCTCTTCACCACAATATGCACCAATGTGCACACTGTGAGCAAAGTTTGTTCTGGCTGTGCTCTGGACAGAGCTGAATTATCACTGCCTCTTTTCCATGTGAAGGAGAGAAAGTGGATTCCTTAGCAGAGTGCCAGCTCTAAATTTGTACTCTCTGCTTGCCAAGGTTATATGGTTTCATTTATTTATTTATTTATTTATTGGCACTGAGTGTGGCAGAACATGCTTTTCTCTTTTTGGCAAATAGACATATCTTCTTGCAATGGCACATTTCAGGCCTGTGCCTGCTTGCAAAATAAAGGGAAAATAAACTGCCCCATCACCCTCTATGACTATAGGTGAAATAATAACCCTCAGTTTTGCCAGAGGAGCACTTTTAGCGAGAGATCATAGAATCACAGAAATGTTGGTCTTAATGGACCTCTGGAGGTATCTAGTTCAACCTGCAGCTCAGTTTATTGGCAGCACTAGTTTAGGTCAGCCATGCCTTTTCCTAGTTGAGTCTTGAAAACCTCCAAGCATGGAGATCCGTCCACTGCTTTCAGCAACTTATTCCAGTACTCACTAGTCTTCCAAGGTACTTCCTAATGTCCAGCCTGAATCTCTCAAGACACAAGCTGTGGTCATTGCTTCTCCTGCCACTGGAGATCTCCCAAAGAAATATTTGGTTCTGTGGTCTTTGTAACACCCCTTTCTGTAGTTGTGGGCTGCCATTTGATCATCCCATAGCCTCCTGTTTATCCCAGATACCTTGGCCTCTCCCTTAGGTAATGTGCTTTAGGCCCAGAACTGGACACAGAGGTCATCTCACCAGTGCCAAGCAGAGGGGATAAAAGCATCCCTTGTTACACTTGCCTTGCTTGGAATGCAGCCTAGGAAGCTGGTTGCCTGATTTGTGGTGAGAACACACTGCTGGTTAGCATTAAACCTGCCACCAAAACTCTCAAGTCCTTTTCAGCAGGACGTAGTTGCTGCTCAGCTAGCTGGTTCCTAGGCTGTATGATACAATGGACCACATCTGCACAACGTTGTCCTTCTCTTGATGAAGGAGGAATGAGGAGGCCTCAAGTTTCTCAAGATCACTTTGAACTGAAGCATGCCAGTCAACACGTCAGCCTTTCCTCCCCGTCTGCAAGTTTGCCAGTGGCTACGCTCCATGTAATCATTCAGGTTGTCATGGAGGTATTGAACAAAATGGTCCCCATTGCCACCCCTAAGGAACGCTCTGCGTTATCAGACGCAGGCTGAACATTAATCCATTGATTACTGTTCAACAAGCCTAGTGGTGAACCCAAGTCTCAAGCAGTTCCTAACTGTGTGCTTTTCCAGTCCATATATCCTCCGCTTCTGAATGAGAATGGCATGCGTATCAAAAACCTCACTAAAGGTAGGATATATCATATCCACCACATTCCCCCTATCTGCATAAGTAAGTGATAGTTTGACACAATGAAAAGGGCTTAAAACCAAGATCTACACTGTGGTGCCATGCAGAGGAACTGGCAGTTTTTTTTCTGAATAAGGTGGTTAAGCAAGAGAGGCAAAATAACTGTGTTAACACAAAGTTTCCCCCCAGCTCGTTGCCTCTGCCTAGAAAGGTGTATTAGTCTCAGGAGTAGTGGGGAAGGGAAGGGCACCAATGTGAAAATACTACTCTTGACACCTTAGTTGGTTTAGACTCCCCTTTTGGTACAGCATTGTGCTGCATAAGCATATGAAAAGAAAAAACCTTTTCATTTCACTATCACCTTTAGTCCTCTGAAGTTTTCTGTTAGTCATTTCAGAGCCAGTTTTCAGTGATGAACAAGTAGCGCTAACAAGAGACTTCAGCTGGAATTCTGGGAACTTAGTATCTCTATAAAAACTTTTTTGTTCCTCGCAAAACAGACCTATTTTATATAATGAATGAGCACAGAATAAAAGTCTAAAAAGATCTGCTCAACCTGGCTAATCATTTGAACACTTCTAAATCTTTTGAAGTTCAATGTTTATATCAAAATACCAATAAAAAAAAAAGAAAAAAGACATGATGCATATTAAGAAATATGTGGGGGGTTTTTTGAATGAAAAAAATGTATTCCTGAGAAAAGTGAACACTGTCTTAGATTTCAGTCCTTACAACATTGCAGGAGAGAGATTCTAAAAGCATCTAATAGGGCTTTTATGCCTTTAAATCAGTGCAATGTCATTTTCTTCAGACCATATGCTCACTGGTACCCATACAGGAATCTGAACATTAATGACAAGATCATAATATGGAGATGCAAGTGTTTCATGAGGACGGCTGAAAGTCTGATTTATGATGTGCAAACAGAGAGATATACTTCAATTTTGGGTGGGTTTGAAGGACTGGCATTCAAGAAGAGTCCTAGAAAGAAATTGCACAGAGAGCCTAATGAGGTAGTAAGTCCATAAGAGAAGGAAAGTCATGTGAGTGATACTACCTAGACAGTTGTGCGTGCTTTAATGCTATACTGTTTTTCATGAAGCATGACTCTAACCTGGAATGTGAGTGCACTGCAATATGCACTAATATACATGATACCTTCACTGAACTTTAAAATTATACTGAAGAATTTTATTATAAATATACACTCAAGTTTACTCTCAACTATATTTCCAGCATTATCGCTGCAAGATGCTTTTGTCAGTAGTCATATTTATGGAATCCAATATATGGTGAAATAAAATTGGCATCATCATTAACATCATCTTTCCTATCAATCTGAAAACATTTTGTGCACAGTGCTTTCCAGTGCTCTTATCCCCAGGATAAGATCCCAGAAAATACAAGTAATTTTTTCCTTTAGCTGGAGAAAACATTTCAAGAGAAGGCAGCTGTCACACGGGTATTGAACCAGAGTGGGGTGGTCATAGGAATTAGAAAGGCTATTGATGAGACAGAAAAGCTGCTTTGTTCTTCACATATTTCCTTTCATTTGCCAAAATGCCACAACAAGCTCAAACTTTCTCTGTGTTTCTTTGAAGCTATGTTGTCAGCTGCAGCCACTGCAGTCATTTCTTTCTTACCACACTTGTACAACTTGGTGCTATTTTTATTTGCCTGCATCTGAATTACTGGTTCATGCAGTGCAGACAATAGCACTATTTTAGTTCATGCCTGATTTCACTGAAATGATATTGAAAAAGTCAAGAAGCGGCTAAGAGAATGTGTCAAAAATTCAGAGCACTAAGACGATCACTAAACATATGAAGAGCAGAGATTTTCAAAGAGAACCAGAAAACAAGGGCTGGTTTCTATTCGCTCGTTTGTAACTTAAAACAGTGAATCACTAACACTATTACAGCACAGTTCAGAGCTCTTAGTAATGTGTTATCTCATGTACAAAGCAATGTCTATAAGATACAGCCTACTACTTGTAGTAGAATGGATGCATCAAAAAAAGGGGGTGCTTACAGAAATATGGAGCAAGAGACATTCATTTCTCACTCAGGTACACAGTGAACTGCTTCGCAGTGGCCTATTCAATAATCCAATTGCCTTTATTAAGCACAAGACTGCTGTGTGCACCAATCTCTGGAAACAGCTTTCTGCAGCCTCGTTATAATCAGAGCCACCTGCTAGATTTGTAGAAAAAGTAGATGCTTCATCATCTTTAAAGACTGTCCCAGATCTTCTTTCCCCATGTACAATCCCTCTCTTGCTCCCTGAGATATCATCTTTCCAGGAGATAACAATTTATTCAGTCCCAGCATTGGGCTTGTATGTACAATAAGGAAGGACCATTGAGATATCATAGATTCTTTAATGTGCACTCCTGAGAGCCAAAAAGTTTTGGAGAAAAGGCCATGGGTAAGTGAAAAACAGAGGAAGTAAAATGGCTTGGGTAAAAAGATGAATACATTTATTTAAATGGGACATAATACACCAGTAAGAGACAGTGGCAAAGCATTTAATTTTGGGAAGATGAGTAGTGGGATTAGCTTTAAAAAGGGGAGATATGCCTGGATACTTAGTCAACAGAACAGATCTTCTGGGTCTAATTTTCTTTCCTCTGGAAAACTGCAAATATAGAGGAAATTCAGTCCTGTTTTTGTGCTGTCTGCTCAGTGTTGTAAGGCACCTCTACTGTGATCCTTAAACATGGATGCACAGGCCAGCCATCCCTGGAGAGCCTATTCTCACCAGGCATCTCATCTGGTACAGCATGCCTGTGACATTACCATGGAAAATAGCCACAAATAGTGGTCCAACTAATTCAACTCGCCATATTCAGCCCAAACTTCAGTGAAAGACTCAGGTACCTCAAGTGTTGACCATTGAGCAATGTGCCATCGGCACAAGAGCACCACCTTGCGATGCTGAATCACAGCGTCCCGCTGAACACGAGCATGGCTGGAAGGACAGACTGGCCCGGCCACCCGCGCCACTTGCCGGCACCTTGGACACTCAGCACCACCACACCTGGGCGCACACCCTTCTCACTGGTTCCTGCCTGAGGAAGAGCTCTGTTACTGGGACAGATATGTAAAAAAGCACCACAGAAATTTGAGTTTCAGGGAAAAAAAGGACGTAGTACACTTAATATTTTCTGGCATATGTCTGGAAGCAGAACAGCTTTCGATGTGAGTGCTGTTGTAAGTTACTGCTGGAAGACGTGACATTTGTGCAAACAGATCGCCTGGACATAGCTACAGTCACCTACACAGCTCATACAGCACAACAACATACAGGATTTCTTAAACTGGGCAGCTGTAAAACAGGTAAAATCTTACATTAGAGTTACAGATCTATTTTTCCGGGTTTTCAAGTATTAGACTGATCAGATTGTGCAGCCTTGCTCTGGAGAGCTGATCAGCATTTGTCTTTTTCTGTCTCTTCAGTAAACCACTACCTCTGCAATCCCCAAGTTGCACCTCCGCATTCTAATGAAAAAGCTTCACATGAAATAAAGAAAGATGCTTTCCAATTTTTATAAAGCAACATATTCACTTGGAGCTGCCTTTTATGCTCATGGCTAAATTCACATTGCTCTGGGAAACCTTAAAATGGGATATTGTAGAAGCTGTGGATAGAGGCTGTGGATACTTGCCTGGAAACAGGGTATAAATGTCACACGTAAAATGCAAAACAGCAGCTAGATCTGTAATGTCAGCAAACACTGTCTCTAAAAACACTCCAGGAAAACAAAACTCCGGTCTCCACAGAATCACAGAATGGAATCACAGAATGATTGAGGTTGGGAAGGACTTTGGAGATCATCTAGTCTAGGGGTTGCTCAAGCAAGATCACCTAAAGCTCGTTGCACAAGATCATGCCCAGACAGCTTTTGAGTATTTTCAAGGAATTTGAGTATTCTCAAGTATTTTCACAGCGTCTCTGGGCAACCTGTTCCAGAACTCAGTTACTCGCACAGTGAAGAAGTTTTTTCTTATGTTTAGACAGAACGTCCGGTCCTTCAGGTTGTGCTCATGACTTCTCACACATTTCTTCTCATTTTAATGTCATTTGATATACAACCATGAACAAATGAATCTAAGTTAAGGAAGTCATGAAAATGATGGATGCTTTTAAATCCTGTTCTGATAATTATGCTGAGAATATGAAGCAGTATAGAAAACTTAAAAACATCACCTCCCACTCACCTACATAGCAAAATAAGAAGCAATTTGAATCATTGCCATATTCTTGATCATTTTTATAAATTCAAATAACTTTTAGGAAAAGATTCCAAAAGCCTTAAGGTTCCTACGGCAGAACTAAAACAGAATTTAGATGCCTGAAAGTGAAAGAGTCATAAAAAATCTGCCTGTGGCATACATACCTGAAAGGAGCCTAAGCTGTCATCAGCAAGGTTATTTAGGCACCTAACGGACTTCTAACACATATTCCCAGAGGCCTTCTTATTTTGGATGAAATGAATCTCAGCAAATATTTTGCATCGTGTGTGCTTAGGCATTCTCAAAGTATTTTTCCAATACAATCCTTTGCGGAGCAGGCTTAGCCACACCATGCCTACCCTACACCAACGACATGAAGTTCAGCACAAAGCAGAATTGATACTTTGGCGTTACTCAGAAATCGTTTGAATTCACATCCCTCTTGGGTGACACCCATCACTTGCACTACGTAAAATGTGAGGAACAGGATCACTGCTGCTAGACATTTTCTTTTAAAAGAGTAAAGTCATTCAAACTGAAGCAGCAACGTTAAAGCTGTAAATCCCTCTCTCTCATAAGCACCTAAATCCAAGAGAGGCAGAATTTCAGACAAATCCCTTATTTCACCATTTTCTCTGCCTCCACCTGCTTGGCACGCTGGCTGTTATAAATCCCACTGACAGCTGCCTCACTCTTCTCCTCAACTGACTTGGATATTTAGGTGAATAACTCAGGATAGCAAATTTCTGCCTTGGAGCTGGACACTGAAACTCAGGGTGTCATCAGGATGTGAATTTCTCTGCATTTGGACCCTTATGTTTTTTTTTTTTTTCATCCTATGCAATGACTATTACAATCACTTTTCATTGTAGGTAATTGTAAACATGGATTCTGGCAACCACTGATCCAGCAATGCTAAATATAAAGGACTATCCTTGTATTGACACTCATTCTCTGAAATAATTTTGCAGGTCTTAAAAAATACTGTATGTATGAGATTTTATGATCAAATTAATAAACTGAAACACTGGGCTTTTATTTTTTTTTATAAAAAAAGACAACTTTTGAAGCACATCCCTTCCTTGTAACAATAAAAGATGCTAAGTAAAGGACACTAGGTCATCTTAATCAGCTTCATCTTATCTATGATTTTTGCTGCTATATTGAAAATATCCTTATCTGTGTGAAATAATTATGATGACATTTTTGTAAATAGTAGTATACTACATAGCATGAAGATATTCTCTATAAATATTAAATATTTTAGATTCAAAGGGACTTAGCATTTTGTTTTGTTTTGTTTTGATTTGGAATTAAGATAATATATCCAGAAATTACATATCCATAACAGATAATTTAAACAAGTATTTAACTTTAGAAATAAATATGTTCATGCCAGCTGACCAAACATTTCATTATATGAAAAACCATATGCAAGTTTGTGCCCTTAAACATTATCAGTAAATATGCATCAATTGTAGGCAAAATCTGAGAGAGAGTAAAATAAATATCATTATTTCTTTATGTATGTACTGTAATCAGCTAGACACCCAGTAGAAACTTTTTTCTCTGTACTTAGAATTTATCAGCACCAAAGGAAGCATTTCTTCATGATCAACTGAAGAAGCCAAGAGTAGCAAAGCACTGATGTCCTCGAAGTTACCGTTCTCTGGCCTGGTGCTTGTCCTCCCTGCTCGTCCCTCGTGCTGCCCCATGCTCGTGGTTCTCCCCTGATCTCCCCAGGATCTTTCCCTGTTACTAACTCTTGGCCAGGCAGAGTCTTGCTCTACACCTGCCAGTCCAAGCTCCACGGGTACCTATAGAGCACACAGCACTGCTGCCTCTCGCAGTGAGTGGAAGGAGAATATTTTTTTCTTTTCTATCTTGATTTTAATGCAACTGATAGGAACTTATTATCATTGAGATTCTTCTTTCTCTACCAGAGGTGGCTAGAATTGACAGCAGATATTAAAGAAAGGCATGGACAAGCAAACAAATGGTCAAGCAGGTAGCCAAACACCGTAAGAGGCAGAGTCTTGTGAAACCAGGCTAATTATCAGAATAGTTAGGTATCAAAAATGGTCCTTCTTGTCAAGGGAAAGGCATTCAGTGGAATTTTAAACATTTGTAAAAGAACATTTTTAAGCACTTGTAAGAAAAGAACAATGAAAAGCGAAAGGCTCACAGAGGCTGAGGCCCAGATCTATGAAAGAACTGGATCCCATAAGTCCTGTATGTGGGCTCGCCTCCCACTGAGCTAAGTGAGGAGACGCGTGTGTGACTTGGCAAGTAAGGAGGAAAGGGTCTGAATGCTGCAGCATCCTTGAAAATGTAAGTGCTGCCAACAGTATAACTAGCTAGCTGTTTTGTCTCATTGGGTCCAATCTGGTGTCCATCACTGCTACAATTCTGAGTGTGTGTGGCGTTGTTCCTTTTTCACACTGTTTCTGCTATCTGTTTGGGAATATTTTACCCTCTCCCATGGGTGGATCTGCAGCAGCTCTTGCTTCATGCTGCTTTAAAACCCACAATTTCTCTCCTAGCCCTGCACATCCCGTGGTACTGATGCACGACGCCACCCGCTCGAGGAGTTGCTTTGACCAGCCTGTGTTCAGACATCCGATTTAACATCCAGCCAACTTCATCAATGGCATTTGGTACTTTAAATACTCCGCCAATTTTAACTCTGTGTATATGCTAATTATAATTCTGTGTATATCCATCTCTTGGTGGCAGTTTCGAGAGCTCTTCCTGCTGTTAGTGCTCACAAATATTTAGCAGAAATGTCAAAGCCAGCAAGTAAAACGCTAAAACCACAATTCTTTGTACATTATATTTCATTTTCATTAAAGCATACCAAAATATAGAAAATAGCCTTGGTTCATTTAGCTAGGTAGAGAAAAATGTGATTTTAGCCTATGCCATCCAAATCAATAGACTGTTAAAAGTTAGTTTTGACAGCTATTATGTTAAAGAAAGCGTAGTGAGTTTGGGAAGTTTTGCTTGCAACATTCATTCACAGTTCTGAGATTAGGCTGGTAAATATCTCTAATTATCCTAACTCTTACACTATTTTTTCTCCTTTAGCGGTTTATGCTACATTTCTTTCTTTCTTTTTTTTTTTTTTTTTAAGAAGAGAAATTGCAAGCTAAGAAATGTTTGCAGTATCTGAACAGGCATTTTCCCTCTGTCAAGGCTTGAACAGATGTACAATTCATGAACTGAAGCTACATGATATAACAGCTCCACTATTTATTGATTTGGTGAAGCAAAGCTTGTTACTAACAATAACCTATTCAGACCAGTCTTTTCTGATACACACTGAAACAAGCAACTGTTTGGAATTCCCTTTCTTGAAATGCAGATGAACGTGGTTTATTTCTTATCATAGATGCAAAATGTATTGGGTGATTTCTTCAGCTAAAATTATCTGAAGTTTATGTAAGTTTAAAGTTTGAAACCTTCAAAATGGCTCTACAGCTTTTCCTAGGGAAAGATATTCTAGAGCTGCAGAAAATGTTTTATCTCAGTTCAGATTCTCTATCAGCTTGCTATTTGCAAGGTTATAACAAAGGTCATCCTAAAATGATGTCAATAATTTATCTCAGTAAACATCTGTGTTTCTAATACACTGAATAGTTCATAATACACATGACTCATATTTAAATCATTCATTCCAAACTTTTGACTTATCAAATGGAAAACAAGAAGAATGGAGCACAACTACTGAAATATTTTAAGAGAAAACTGAGTTTTAAAAAGCTGCAATACTCTGAATAATAACCTAATTACTTAAAATGGTAATCAACAACAAAAAAAAGCAGTGCATAGGTGTAACATTGTAAATAGTACTGTAATCCACATTAGACTCATTGATGCCATAAATATTTGTATCCTTAAATATCAGCAACATATATGTTGGAAAATATGTAGTTGGATAAGTATAAGTCAATATTCAGAAATACAAAGAATTCCTCTTTTTACAAGCAAAATCAAAAAAAAAGTTCATTCCTAATACAAAAATTACACCAACAGGCTTAATTTACAGCTACAGATGTAGTGTTTTAATGAAAAGCAGACACTGAACTTCTTCATGGGCTTAACAGGCACCTTGCGATGAAGGCAGCTGCACAAACTAACAGCACTCAGCCAAATGAGTCAGGAGGTCACTGCTGCAGAAACTTATTTGTATTTGTGTAGGAAGCCATTATGCATTAGGTGAAAAAAAAAAGCATCATAAGAGGAAACTGTTTCTTGCTTTCCACTTTATTGAGTATTTAGGTACTTAATGCAGAAGGAGAACACCTCCAGCAGGAAGCATTGGTGCACACTCCGACAGGAAACCACGATGCGTTTCAGAAGGGAGAAAATTCTGTTGGGAGGTCCCAGCACAAATCCACATGAATATATGGGATGTATCAGTTATTTATATCAAACCTTTTCATTTGCCAGCACACTAACTTAATTATGAACTTCCAGATTACCCTCGGGTGGAACATCTTTATTCTTTCCCGTAAGACTTGTTTCGCTTTCTATGACATACTGGAAGGACATATCCAGCACATTCTCCTGGAAAGCCCTGCCTTGGGTCCTCATTAATATCCCCAAGTGAAACCATGTGAAACAGGAGAGAAAGACTCCTTTCTCTTTCCCACTTACCACAGTGGACTGTCTGGGATAGAAGTCCAGACTATGGGATGATACAAGCCGATGACACAACAGGAGCTACATGCCAAGCTGCTGTGAAACAAGTCCTGAAACCTTTGGATAAATTCAGCCTGATCAAGGTGATATAAGTGGTTTCCATCCAACGCGTATCATGGTCCTTGGGCAACAAGAATACTCCAAAAAACAAAACACCAAGTGTAACCCAAAGCAAAGCTCCTCAGATGTGCTCAAAGCCACTGAGGGACAGACACCCTGCCCTACCTGCCGCTCTAATAGACCAGGTCAGCCACAAAGCTTCCACTAACAGTCCCTAAACATGAACACCGAGAGACTAGAGGTACAATCTTCCAACAGATGCTGAGATTAGTTCTATTACTGATCCAAGAAATAAATTCTGTTGATTTATCCTCTGTCTTTTTGATGTGGGATTACATATATTTTGTGAGGAAAATCTTTACATTTCACAGTAGCAATTATGATATACACTTTCCTTTAAATACAGCATATAGACCTCAAGATCTTGTAATTAGACACAATGTATAAAATTAGATTGTAGGAATGTCATTATTTGTAAGTGGATATTGCAGAGAATATGTGGATAGTAATATTAACACATTATGGCTGCAGATCCTGTGCCAATTCTAATGTTTTCATAAAGCTCCCAAAGTATTACTTTAAATGATTATTGTTTTCTGCCTTTGTAAGTTCATGAAAACTCAAAAGAGCTAACTAAATTTCTTTTGAAAGGAATTACAGATTCTGAAGAATCAATAAATACAACTGTATTCCCAGTAGAATGTTTTTATATTGTGCTAGACAAGGATGAAGATGCATTTCCTGTAAACTTAGTTATGAAAAAGACAGCTTAGAGACTACAATTTAATTACTAAGATATAACAAGACATCTGGGGAAATTGCTGTATTGGCAGCTTTTGAAAGAGTTTGCAAAGTGATTTCACAGGGAAAAAAAAAAAGGAAGGCTTGGTTTTTAGGTCTATGCAATTTTTATTGCAGTGGGGCTTTAGATGCCTAAGTGGAAAGGAAATTTTTCCAATATTTTAAAATTGGAATGTAATAAGATTAAAAAATAAAAGCCAAATATGCAGATAGTAGAAGTACACTACTTCACAAAAACAGAGGATTTCACTCACAAACATGTGTTTTTTCTTCTTTTATTGTATGAGTCACCAGGCTCATACCACAGAGTTTGTTAACATGAAGAACTAACAGCAGAACTTATCGCTCTCTTGGCCTTTGAAAAATTCACTGAGGAGGCAGTTCATGATCAATGATATCTCTGTATAAAAAGCCTTGCTATGTTTTTAATCTAATCATTTAATAGCTTTCCATGTTCCTACTGTATTTACTTTATTGTTGAAAATGAGCAAGCTAACCTTTGATCTAATTTTCTCTTTGAATTCTAAATAACATTTTTTTTCCATTGTGCTTTTCTAGTTCAATGCTGGTGAAATTCCTTGAATTTATGGGCAGCTATTCTGCTATAAAACTGATGTAGTAGAGTATTAAGCTTTTCTATTCAGCTTTTCTTTTATCACCTCAAATAAATATGACTTTTTAAAGAAATAGAATCCCCTTTCTTTCTTTCTTTCTTTCTTTCTTTCTTTCTTTCTTTCTTTCTTTCTTTCTTTCTTTCTTTCTTTCTTTCTTTCTTTCTTTCTTTCTTTCTT